>VWZD01004851.1:781-39639 GCA_013396695.1 Sakesphorus luctuosus | reverse complement strand
GAAAAAATTGTAATTTTGGTGCTATTCTTGAAGTATGTTAATGTTTTATCTAGCAGTTACTTTCGGAAATTAAAATGTCCCTGTCCTGGCTTTAAACTGAGAGGCTGTAACCAGAATTATGTCAGGAAGGTCAGAAAGGAGAAATTATATTTATCTGTGGAAGCTTAAAAAACACTTGGGTGTAATGTGATATGACCTGCACAAAAAGCCCATCATGCATCTGTCCAGAATTGAATGTTCAGCAAATGCATGAAATACATTTATATTTTCAGTATATTGCCTTTTAAATGCAAAGTATTACTGTTGCAATTTTCCCCCCAAGATCCTTACGACAAAGCATTTAAAGGCAACTCCCATGAAATGAATACAGTTGCCCTAGTTAGTTTTCATCAGGAGACTTTTTTCTCCTTTTTTAATTTGTTTTCCTTTCATAAAACTTAAATAATCCTGATTGTGAGCACAAGTTGCAATTCTTAGAAAAACGGGCTCTGCTGAATAGAAGCCCTTCAGCATGTCACAAGCAAAACAACTTAGCAGACTAGGCCCTTTGCAGATTAATTTCATTCACCTAATTAGTGATGCTTCTTTAAAGAATCCTTCTTTTCTGTCCTTTTACATTCATGGTTTAGGTTGGAACAGGCTTATGTTTTCCAGATACATGTTCTCCAACAAGCAGAACAATAGAATTTACATCTGAAAAGTTCACAAAGCACTGTGTTGTAGAGTGAATTAATCAGTGACCTTTCACTACCAGAAGTGTGCATGTCCTGATAAAGCTGAAAGCCCTTCAAGAGGCAGGAGGGGGAAAATAAAGAACACTGTAAATTAAAGGAGATTGGAAGTCTCATTTTCTGTCTTCTGAGTTCAGAGATGACTATTTCTCACCTTAAAGACTAGTCAGCAGGCAATTTTTCACCATAGCCAACATATTTAAATGACATAATTGATGACATTTGTTGAAAGGACTGCAGAAACTGGGATGATAGAAGACTTTCTTGTGTGACTTTAGTCATTCTAGGTCAGTGTTCTGGTGGCACAACAGAGAGTCTGGCACCAAAATAATGTGAATAAATGTAACATATTTCAGCTGAGGTGTCTGGTCTTTGAAAAAGAGGTTAAACTCTTTATCAATTTTCCCAGTATTTTTTGTATGATAGCACATATCTATACTGAAGGTAAAAATGGATATTTCCAAGCAATGAAGAAAATAATTGATATTAATTATAAGAAATGAAGATAAAATTATCTTGCATAATCTGTGTAGACTAGAAAAATTCTTCTGGGCCAAGCATTTTTTTACTGAGTGCTGTAATGCTATTTACTGCATTCATTCCTTTGAAACTATAAATGGATGTATTTATTGTGTTTCAGTGCTTTAACTTTTCAGAGACGCAGAGGCTTAGGGATTTTAATTCACACATGTAACTGAGGACAGCAGGGGGAATCAACGTGAGTTTTTCCTCCTCTTCAGTTATTCAATCTCATCTTTTTGATTTGAATTTGCTCAGAAACAGAAACTAGTAAATGACTTTTAGGACTTACTAAGTCCATTTCTCATCTGTAGTGAGACAATTACTTTCCAAGTAATTACAGCAAACTCAAAGATCACATTTCACAGAATTCACAAACCCCAGGCAAAATGTACTAAAATACACATTCTTTATTCAGCTTCATAAAATGTCTCAGAAAAAAAGCTAAAAGCAGATCTTTGTTTATCTGTAGGGCCAATATAGGATGACATTACCACTAACCTGTGGGATTGCCTTCCAAGACATATGTACAAACCATATTAGTCTTCCTGAAATTGATATCACATTTCTTACTTAAAACTATAAATCATAGAATCACAGAAGACTGGGTTGGAAGGGACCTCAAGGATTATCCAGTACACTCTTCCTTGGCAAAAGCACTGCCCATCCAGGCAGCCTGTCCATCTGAATATTACAAGAGTCTAACATTGGGGAATCCACCCCTTCCCTGGGAAGATTATTCCAATGGCTGATTGTTTTCAACATGAGAATTTTTCCTTTCTATGTCCAATCAGAAACTCCCCAAGAGCAACTTGTACCCACTATTCCTTATCTTTTCCAAGTGGTTTCTTGTTAAAAGGGAGTCTATATCTTCCTTGTAGCCACTCTTTAAATGGTGGAACATGGTCAGAAGGTCTCCCCAAAGCCTTCTATTCTCAAGGCTGAACAAACCAAGTTCTCTCAGCCTTTTCTGACAGCTTCCCAGCAGGCTCTTCAGTCATTCAATCATCTTTGTGACCGTTCTCTGAGCTCTCTCAAGCCTGCCCACATATTTTTTTTGTATAGCAGGGACCAAAACTTAACACAGTATTCCAGGTGTGGCATGGCAAGCGCTGAGTATAGTGGGATAGTGACCCTTTCATCTCTGCTCTTGATGCCCTTGTTGATGCAAGCCAGCAGTCCATTGGTGTGCTTTGCTGCAGCCGCATGCTGCTCACTCACACCAACGTCCTGCTCCCGCATCACATAGGTACAATTCTCCATCTTAGTCTCTAACAGTATTGTTCTTACTACAATTTGTTGCATTATTCAAGAATTTGATTTCAGAATACAGATTCCCTTCAGAAGTAAGCAGGATGCCAGAGGTCAAATCAAAGCCTAAATTAATAATTAATTTATATTTCATATATTTGATTTATTCCTATAGCTCTAATATGCAAGCACATTCAGCTTTTCTGAAATTATTTTCTATAATTATTCCCAACTGCTTGTCCGAATGTGTTTTAGAAGAACTGTCCTTCCTTCTCTACCAAGGTAATTAAAGAAACAAGATTGGTATAAAATTATTTCTATTTGTTTTAAACCTCTGATACACTATGCATTTTACTGAATTTCCTATGTATGATGATATTGAATGCTTCATGGAGGCCCAGACAACTCAGTTGTATTGTATTTTCTCTGTCTAGATCACTATTTTATCCAGATAAAGAGATCTTTTTTATTTTTTTTCTCTTGACACAACCTGTGCTTTCTATTTCATAACTTGTTTTTGTTGTTGTTGTTTTGTTTTATCCATGTGTCCGTATAACATCAGAGTAGTAGTTTTAACATCCTTTGCAAGGTCTACCTCAGTCTGAATTCTTGTGTGTTTTTTCACTGTATCTCCAAACATCTAAAATACATCTCTTTTGCTCATCAATCCATTATTTCCCCCTTCCCCCACAACATTCTTTCTGAGAGCATTAGTTGTTCCAAGCAGATCTGCATCTCATAGTCTTCTTTTTTCCCCTTTCTTTGGAGTCCATCTTTGAAATAATTTAAAAACTTCTACATTGATAAAATGACAAGTTTTTCAGTCAGCTTTTGCCCCAAGATTCTCAAATTAATTGATTACAGTAACTGTCTTATGCTGTCAAATTTACTTTTATGAAATTTTGAAACAGTGTTGGAGGATCTATTTTTAGTTTTCCATTTAATTTCAGCTGAATTGGCCTTGGATTGCTCAGTCCAGGACCAATGGAGAGAAGTATGTTTACAAGAGATTTATAATTTCCCTCACTATTTACATAAACCATCAAAGATTGACAGTTATTTCATAACTTTTCAGCTGTCATCTCTAGGAATAAGCACTAACTAGCATTATCCCTATCATTTTTCCAAATCACATTCAGAAACTTTTGAAATATTCCAGATAATACTGTATGAGAAATATTGCTGTTGTGAGCACTGACAGATTCACCAGGCAGCTGCTCACTCATGCCCCCCACCTCCCCATGGCTTTTCTTAAGAAGAGTTTAATAACTAAAAATGTAAAATAATACAATAATAATAATAAAGGAGAAAGTGATAGAGAAATAAAATCCAAGACAAAAAAGTGATGAGCAACACAATTGTTCACCACCTGCTGACAAATGCCCATCCCATCCCTGAGCATTGACTGGACCATTCTGGCTAACTCCCCCCAATTTATATAATGGGCATGATATTCTGTGGTGTGGAATATCTTTGACCAGTTCAGGTCATCTCTCCTGGCCACGATCTCTTATGGCTTCTTGTGCCCACTGGCAGAGCCAAAGAAACTGAAAAGTCCTTGACTTAGGGTAAGCACTGCTCAGCAACAACCAAAATATCTGTGTATTATCAACTTTATTCTCACATTGAATCCAAAACACAGCACTATAGCAGTGACTACAAAGAAAATTAAGTCTATTCCAACTGAAACCATGGTGGTATCCAGCCCTTATTCCATACCATTTACATGGTCATGCCAGGTCCCACACTTTCCAGTATACTGTCACATTTCCTGCCTTTTTATATTTATACACAGATATCATTCTCTTAGTTTATGGACCACCTGTAGAAAACCCCATTGTGCTCATTAAGTCCATGACTTTGGGCTCTATCTTTCATAAGTCTCTTGGGGTAGCAAATATGATGTGTGGTGCTGAATTGTTACATGCTGAAGCAAGTTCTGATTCCATGACCACTGCCCTTGTCCAATTTCATTAAAGTTCATTCTTCAGTCAAAAGTAAATCAGGTTCAAATCCCCAAATCTGAGAAGACAGAGAGGTGTTATGTGGTGATGGGGGATATAGCCACCCTAGAGGTGATAATATACAGTGTTATTTAGAAATTAACATCATAAAGCAAAGTGATTTTCATTGTAAATTGCAATCAGTCCAACTAGTTACCCTCCTCCTAGCCTGAACTCAACAGTTTTCATCTCACAGGTAAGTAGTCATATAGAAAAAAACAATTTAAATAATCATTATCAATTATACCTATTCTTAATAATTCATGCAAAGTTATTGCACTCAGCTCCATGGATTACTGACCTGCTCAGGAAAGTAGTCAGCCATGCTGAAGAAATTCTCATTCTTTAAGTGGATCAAGGTTCTGATGGTCCTCAAGGGAAGCAGGAGGCCAAGTTACCCTTCTCATGTCTATTTAGCTTCACTTTAAAACCAGTGTTCATAAAAAGCACAAAAAAGCTTCCACTTCCATCCTGTATTCTACTCCTGGTTTTCTTAAAGAACCATCTTCCAGTTCTCCATCAAGGACATTTGCAAAGGGTTTAAGCCTAGTTTTAATTTATTATATACACTTATTACCTAGAATCATTTTTCATCATTATTAATCTGGAGATGTAAACACCAAGTTCTAAGTTCCAGAAAATGTTACAGGACGTTGAGAAATAGTCTACCCACTCTGTCGCCAAGAAAGAGACTTCAGCCTTCTGCAGGTAATACGATTAAAGACCTGAGGATAAGACACCATCCTAAATTAGGACTCATTCCTTTTCTGATCTTAAAATATTTGTTACTGTTAATCTCTGTTAATGTTTGTTAAATAGGTAGAAAATCTACAGTTGGAATGCTCAAGTCTCCTCCATGTACTTCAGGTATGAAGTCATTTGTTTCAGCTTTCTCCAGTGAGAGATTTTTTTGATTGATAGGCTCAGCAGGGAAAAGAGCAGCTTTTAACAATTACATTCAAACACATTATTTTGCCCAGTGATCAGGATACATCTCCTATTCACTATCCAGTGAAACACTGGGAAGAAAGCAGAAGGACAACTTTGGCATGACAGGAAGCCACAATTCTTCACATAATTTTAAGGCATCTTTAGACCCTTTCTTAACATCAGCAGATGAAAGCATGTTTTTATACATCAGCATTATGAGCCCCAGTCTAGTTCAAAAAAGTAGTATTAATATAGGTAGTTATTAACTTGATTTGACATCAGCTCTTTGGCATGAATCCCCTCATAACCTTTAGGTTAATAAAGCAATAATGACTTGGAGGGTGGAGTTAAAATATTTCTTTGGTTAGTGAAAAAAGGATGTAGAGTTGTACAATTAAATCTACTGATCTGATTTGGCCTAAAAATCAAAACAATAAATTTGAAAACAATGTTTGACATAAGTAATCAGTGCACAGTCAGAGCAAAGCATACTCAAAATGAAGCAAGATGTTTGAGAACTTTTGACTTTCTCACATCAAAGAATCATGGTCAACACTTGCTAGATATAATTTGGTTTTGACAAAGAAAAAATATTTTTCTTTGAATAGTTTTCAGCAACTCTATCACTGCTCTAAGCCAAAAAACAACAGTAGAGAAGGCAGCTGTACCTCCTCTGAAAAGCAGCTAAATTTGCAGCTTTCTCAGGGCTGAACCTGATAAATCAATCCAGACTTCTGTGAACAGGGATGATAACTTGAAACAGTATTGCCATAAAATTTTTATAATCAATCAGACCAGTACTTCTTTTAACAAATGAAATTATAGAACCAGTTTCTTAAAAGTAGCAAATAATTTATCTCCACTAATTCAATACAATTGCTTTGATTTACTTGGATAGGCTAGTCCACACTATTTATAACCAGCTTACTTTCCAGTAAACCCCTTGAAACATAATAAAATTCATCCATTTCCCCTAAGAGTGTACATTTTGTGGAACCAGTTCCACTTTAGTAATACAAATGTAGGTGCTTTGGAAGAAATTCAGGCCACTGTGCCTCATGTATCTCAAACTAGTGCTTATATAACTCTATCAAAGCTGGATGTCACCAGACTTTAAGGGTTGTATATTGCTTCTCAGAACTATGCATTACTGAATTATAATCTTACAGTATAACAAGAATTGGAAGTTCTATAGGAAAAGATAAAGAACTGGGGATAAACTTACATGAGACAAGGAACATTTTTCTATCACGTGGGAGAATATGGCATAGAAAAAAATAGTTACAAATATTCACAAATTCATTAATTGAATTCACAATCCAGTCATTCTGATTTCCAGATATTTCCACCAGCATCAATTTCACTCATATCTGTGAGTAAAGGACAACACTTGACACAGGGACTCTTCTTTCTCAGTGATACTGTCTACCCTGCCCCCTGGACACTATGGTGGGAAAAGCATTGATGACCTTTCAGTTGTCCCGAATCATCTCATTGATAAGAAACATCTAGGATCATCACTCCAGCAGCTGTAGCAGATGAGACAGGAGTTGTTATCCCTACTGAAGAGCAAAACAGTGGTTTGGTGTTTGTCAGGCTTGCCAGGAGGGAGCTGGATGAGGCACACACTGTGCCTTCTTTAGCCCCCCAGAAGCAAAGCTGTCAGTGCCCCCACCTGTCAGTTCTCAGTAAGAACAAGAGCTACAGAGCCCAACTTTAGAGATGATGAGCAGGTTTGTTTCTGAGGATATCTCGACTAGACACCCTCAAAAATCTGTCAGAACAGGGATCAGATTTTGTGGTTGATCTTGCAAGTCAGTAAACATCATCCCCACAGTATACTGAAGTGGAGACTTTCTTCTTTTAAATTACTCCCTTCCTAGTTTTAACCATAGAAGGGTCACTAGTCCAGTGTTATGCCACCTTCCAGAAAGCCACAAATCACCACCCTGGCTGTACAAGACTTTACCTCTCTCAGACCCATATCACAGGTTCTGGTGAAGGACCTCTCACTGGGAACAAGTACCATGAACCCATGTACTTCATATCCCTCTCCCACATGAGACAAGGGCTGGCACTATGGATGCTTCAATACCTGAACCATCACATAGAGGAGTGACAGTAAAAGGAGAATAGGCAGGTATAATTATAGGATGAGGAATAATATGATTAACTAAGAACTAATGCCAAAATAAAGGGAACAAAACCTTTTATATGAGATATTGGAATTCAGTGGCAACATATAACAAAGAGGTTTAAAATGCAGGTATTTTTAAAAAGGGATTATAAGAAAAAGAACTTCCGAAGGGGTGGAAGAGGAAATGAGAAACATAACCAGAAATGTCAGGTAGAATAAATGAATGAATTCTATGTTTTGAAAACTTCTAGAAAAATGTTGAGTTGTGTTCAAAATTCAAATTACAAAGAACCAAATATTTTAGCAACACTGATAATACCCTTAGATGAGAATCTGTCTGTATACCCAAAACTCAAAAACTGAACTAAAGGGAGTATTTAGTGAGATACAAAGGATGCAGCTTAGATCTAGATGTTAATTTTCTTTATAAACAGTGAAAGTATATATAGGAAAATTGAATTTTTAAATAAAAGTATTCTGAATAGTTGTAGTTAAATTCTCAAAATTTTTTAAAATTGTTCTCTCAAACAAAATTACAGTGCTGACTGCTTTAGAAACTACTTAGATTTTAAAAATAAAATAAATAACCTGATGCTTCAGTGAAAAATTATTTACTCTAAATAAAATGCATGAGAATTTTCAAGCATTACCTTAAAATGTGTAGCAGTAGCAAATTGCAGGTGCTTTACCCTCAATAGATAGGAATAATCTTAGCAATTTAAGATTTTAAGTCCCACTTAAAAAATTTTCATGTCTAAAAATCACATTTCCCAATGCTTTTAACTGCTGAAGGATGTGAATAAGGATCTAGTAGGATTGTCAAAAGCCTTTACTTCAGTTAGACAACCAAAACTTATCAATTTTAAGAGATTTTTCTGTTTGAAAATATCAAGAAAATTATATTTTGATCATAACTGTCTGTAAACTATTAAAAATATGTTTCCACCTGCTCTGAAAAATATACTTCTAGGGTAAACTCATGACACACATCTAATGGTGAGGAAAATAAAATATGCATTTACACTAAAAATAAATTAAAATTCTGGTTTAGGCTTGGCTTTTAGAAGTTTTTCAACATAGAAAAGTTTCTTTCAAGAAAGAATAGCAGAGATGTTTACTTACTCAAGTAAGCATTGTTTTTAAACTTTAAGCAGTGGGTTTTGACACAGAAGGAGTCTACTTTTTGCTTTATATATTTTTCCTGGTGTTCGTTTTCGTATAACTGTCATATCACAGCTGTAAAAGGGCAAATTCAGAGTCCTGGAAGCAAGATCTTCACTGCAAGCAGAGTAGGTACAGTCTCTTTCAGATGGCAGGTAAAATTTGATACTTCTGAAGACTAGCAAGCTTCATTTTGTCTTACTGCAACTGTTGTGCCAATTTATTATGTAAAGGTGAACACTTCAGACAGGCTCAGAAAAACATGGTAAGGACTGTCATGTACAGAAAGCAATGTCATTGCAACCTCTAAGGTCAAACTAGCCTATTGTTGAAGAGTCAGATAAGTGTGCTGATAAGTAGCTTAAAATTATTACTTTATTATTATATGAACAAACATCAGTCTTATCTGAATAAGTTTTACATCAATTATATTTTTCCTTTTTTTTTTTCAAAGAATTCTTTCTTCAAATCAGCCAAGAATACTAGGGAGAAAAAGAGACACTTTTTTTTAGCTGTTTCATGGAGTAGTAAAAACACTTTAATCAATCTCTCCTTTTATGTAGGACACAGCATCAGAATTAATTGTATATATGCTCATGTCATTGACTGCATTGAAACAGTCCTGTATATTTATTGAGTTTAATCTAGGATTAAATTACTATTATGTAAAAACAGAAAATTTGGTCATAAATTAAAGATACTTCTTTCCTTTCTAGTGCCTCTATTCCCTTTCCCAGGTAAAATCCAGAATGCATCCTTGAAAATGTAGAATAGTACATGCTGCGTGGTAAATGTTCAAAACAGTTTTCTAGAAATTGCTTCTCCAGCTTCTAATTTACAATTTGTGCTACAATTATATCCATTTATAGTAAAGGCTAAATGTGTAGAACTGCATCTTACTAGCAATTATTTCTCCTACGTGTTATGACTTATGTATTTCTCCTGTACTTAGGACAGGATAAAGCACACTGTGTGAGCACTTTCTTGTGATATATTTCTGCTATAGAGGTATTTGCCACCTAAATAAAACCTTTTAAAGGCAACAATTAAATAGAAAAGCGTTGTCAGGGAAACAACTGAGAAACCAAATTAAAATTATATATATAACAATAGATATGTAAAAACACATAGTGGACAGTATAGGAGATTGATCATACACCCAATGAAATCTTCAATGTTCTCTCAGCTGATATAAGTGAATTTGGCCCATGGTCAAGGAGGTTATATCTCTCACTAGTAAAGTTGAGAAGAGATGCTAGCACTGAGTGATTTTAATCAGATTATTCATAAATTTACCCTGATTGACATTTTTGTGGCATCAGTAACACACACTTAAGTACCATGGATGCATTGACAAGCAGAGGGACAGTGACACTGCTTTTACCTTTCCTCCTTGCAGACAGGAAAACATCTGCTTTGTTTCTGCTAGCCAATGCTTCTTCTAGATCTGTACTGTGTCAGGGAGTGTCAGGGAACTTGGGAAAATGTACAGTAAATCCAAAGCCTGTAATCACAAAAAAAAAAAAAAGTCTTTGTTTTCTACTACTCCTCATTTGTTTGAAATGACCTTACTACTTGATGGAAAAGGCAAAACAATGGCAAAGCATTTAAGACAGCTCACTGTGGATCCAGAGACTGATGACAGTGTGTCTTGTTCCAGTCATCTACCAAGGCTGACACAAACTACCCACCCAGATGTAAGTGGGCATCTGGGCACTACAGGTCAATTGCAAGGGGTAGGCAGAAGTGATAAGAGTCACATTATTTTTGTGATGTTTCTTCATTTCCCTGTCTAGACATACAGAACTGTGCCTTTTCTGCTTATATAGGCTTTTATCTCATTTAAACTCTGCAATAATTTTTTACTGTACCTTCAAATTTTTAACCCAGTTATGAATGAGTTCTGATTTAACTAAGCTTGTCTTTCTGTTTCCCCCTACCTGATTTACCTCAAAAGAAACATCTCTCTTCCCATGTACTCCTGTCTCTAGAGTTCTATGAAAGGGCACGATCAATGCAGGAAGGCAGATACACAGAACAAAAGCTCTAATAGAATACCTCCTTTTCAATTTTAGCGAAGACTGAGCTTCAGAAACTCAAGATGAAATGTAAGAAGCTTAACTTTCAATTATAACTTTCAATTATTCCTGTCCTTGACCTGAGGCTGGAAAGGAGAAACCAGCATATTTTAAATAACTTTGCCATACTCACATTCATGTCAGGATCTCACAGTTGCTTGTAGTTGTATTTTAGGTCTTGGGGCTCCTTATGGATCCTGCACAGTAGGCAATAACCAGAGAAGAATATAACCTGTCTGTCCTAGTTCAGCAGGTGGGACCAGTTTATCACTGTGTGGGTGTGACCAAAGCTGTGTATTCTAAACCCTCTATGCATTTTCCCATAAACTGTTAATGGACCATTTGCAGCAGCTGCCCAGGGCACACCCAACCCCTCAGGCTGTGAGCTGGGTGTGAAAGACACCTGTGAGATATGAGCTGTGATAACTCCCTTCCGGGGAGTCATTAGCACCTCCACACCCAGCCTGAGGTTTCATGTCTGCTAACGGGCCATCAATGATTCCAAAATACCTTATGACTCACAGTGAGATCACCCATTGTGTAATTCCCCACCCTGGAGGAGGTACTGAGTGGTCCCACCTGGACCTGAGGGGATATAATCCTGGGGGTTTGGGGACTTGGGGAACTCCTTATCAGATCCTGAGGAGGATCAGAACTTTGATAGGAGGAGACTACCACTTTCAACTAGACTGCAACTGTCATCTGTACCAACAGGTTTTTCACTTCTTTTACTTTGGTCCTGCAGGAACCACATGGGTCTCAGCATAGGGGCTAACAAAGCCCTTTGTGTTTGTACCCCAGGGTGCTGGGTTAAACTTCTGGGGTTTGCGGGTTAAAACCAATTTCTCTTTGTGCCATTGCATTTATTGTAATATTTTTATTAAATTATAATTCTGACTTATAATCTCTTTTGTGTTGGGTTTATTTCTCCTGCTGGTTTACCTTTAAACTAGTACACTGTCCCACCCCATCTATGACACATTCCTTTTTTTTTTTCTGATCAGTTTGGGTAGCAGAATTTTTACAATTAGAAGCATTTGTCAAATCCATACTCCAGTTCAGCCAGGGAGTACCTTTGCGCAGTAAATATCCAGTGAGTGTTTTTCTCATTTTATAAAGATCCCTTATTTTCCTGGTACAAAATTATACTAGTTTATATAAGTAAGATTAAGGCCCACATAATTATACATTTTTCCTGTTAAAACAAATGTATGGGGTCTCACTTTACTAGTTGTACAACTCTGTGCACATTTGACAAGTCATTTTCAAGAGAAGTGAAGAAAGAAATCTTGTGAAAAATATGCTAATACCTATCACAGGTAATTATCTTCATTACTACTCAAATTATTTGCAATGATAAAGCTGTTTTGCCAACGCAGAATGAGTCTCCTATTTGTAAATAGATTAAGGTCCTAATGGTAGCTTATCTATTTATTTCTTTTATTTATATTGAAGATATTATTCCTTAAACTTCCTCAGAGCTCTAATATGCAGCCTGTATCCTCTAAGAAAGGGTCTTTGGTCTTTAGGAAGTCTTTCCTGCCACTTCCTTGAACAAGTGTGAGGAAATACTCCTCCTTGAGACTGAGTTTCTGGCATTGATCATAGTCGAAAGTTTTGACCAATAGGTCAATGCTGAGGAAAACACAGCACACATGAAAGCATAATTTTTGCAAAATGTGACCAGGAAAACAGTAACTACGTTATGAAAGACAGAATATATGAGACATGTTTTGCTTAAGTTTGGTTGTTTTTGTTTTTTTTCCACAGAATCATTAGGGTTGAAAGGCACCTCTGGAGATCATCCAGTTCAGCTCTGCTGCCAAAGGCAGGGTCACCTAGAGTGGGTGACACAGGAACTGGTCTAGGTGGGTTTTGAATGTCTCAAGAGAGAGAGATTCCATGACCTCCATGGGCAGCCTGTTCCACTGCTCTGTTACCCTCGATGTAAAGAAATTCTTCCTCATGTTCAGTGGAGCTTATTGTGTTTTAGTTTATGGCCATTGGTCTTTGTCCTGTCATAGGGCACAGCTGAAGAGTCTGGCACCATCCTCATGGCACCCATCTTTGAGACATTTTTATGCATTAATGAGATCCCCTATCAGTCTTCTCTTCTCTAGACTAAACAGGCCAGAAAACCCAGAACTAGGCACAACACTTCAGACGTGACCTCGCTAGGGCCAAGTATAGGGGAAGGATCAACCCCTCTCGATCTGCTGGCCACACTCTTCCTAATACAGCCCAGGATATCATTGGCTCTCCTGGCCCCCAGAGCATACTGAAGGCTGATGGTCAACTTGTCATCCATCAATACTCCCAGGTCCTTCTCAGCAGAGCTGATCTCTAGTAGGTCAACCCCTACACTTGTCTTTGTTGAACCTTATTCAGTTACTCTCCTCTGAACTCTCCAGCCTGTCAAGATCCCCCTAAATGACAGCACAACCTTCAGGTATATCAGCCACTCCCCTCAGTTTAGTATTATCAGCAAACTTGCTGAAGATGCATTCTAACCTTATTTTTTTTTTTATTTCCTATTGCAAGGCACCTCTTACCTAAAATGTGATGGCTTATTTCTATTCCTTCTTTCACTTTCAAATGAAAGGAAAACTCAATCCTCAAAATCAGTTCATCAACTCTCCTAGTTGTATTAACCATAAATAAGATGTTTCTTGAAATATCTAAAGTTAAATAAACTTTATTCATAGAAAAATAACCTATTATTCCAACTTCTGCAAATAACTGTCTGGTGTGCTGGGAATACTAATCTCCAAACACAGAAACTCACTCAAGAAAAAACACAGTTTTTGTACTGTTGAAGTCATTGTCTCACTAGGGACGCGTTTCATTTAATCTGAGATATTTTGTACCCTTTCATACTTTGCTAATTCATAACCAAGATCAAGGAGGCCGTTAAGGTTAGGGTCAGAACAGACTGAAATAAAAGGCATTCAGGTGATTCAATGACAATTGGAATATAATCAAGACAGACTAGCAGAAGTTGCCAAGTGAGGGGATGCTCTCTGACAGCATGAAGCTCTTGGAGACAGCTGATGTAGTTTTGCCCCCTGGCTGCCCAGTACTGGGTAGAAAGAGAACTACACCACGGCTAGTACGTGTCTCTTGCATGGGAGGACAAGGTCTGGGATACTTGCAGCTCTGGAGCGAAACACTCCGGTATTGCTGGAGACAACTTCATTCACTTACTGACTGCTGAAAAGATTTGTTAAATGCTATTGTTCTTTATCATGGACATTAGCTGTATAAGTGTGTTGGTGTAAATATATCAGTTTATTTGGTTGTCAATTTTTGATCTGTGACCAAAATATAAGGATAAAAAAAAAGTTTAAGGAAGCAACAGATTGATTAATACAGAAATTTTTGTCCAACATTTACCACCAAAAGATAGAGCACTGTCTCTGAATTTATTTCTCACCTTAATTCTTGTTTGTTCTTAAATAGTTCTCAAACTGCAGGAACCCTAGGAGTGGTATCCATTGACTACTTATCCAATTCCCTGAGAAACTGGTTGCAAAAAAGTCAGCTTCTCAAAATCTGATACAGCAAAGATCTAAGAAAATGCACACAGCGGGGTTTACGTTGTGGGAAGAAAACAGCCCACAATAAACAGATCTAAAACTTAGAGGCTCTCTAGTTTTCAGAAAGACAGTCATGCTCTAAACAATAAGTATTAATTCAAAATATCATAATTAAACAAGTCAATAAATAAAAACAAAATAATTTTTTAAAATTGATCATTGCTACATATTATTTTTAATTAAGCCTTTAAAGTATAGGTTTTACTGTTTTCAAAATGCAATTCCTTATAAAGACAGCTTGCAGCAGATGACAATAGCAAAACCACCTCTGTAGCCTTCCCATCAGTGAGAGGAGGCCTAATTTCATTGAAAAAGCCCAGCTCTGCATAGGTTAACAGGAACTTGGGTGAAGGTTGCTGTACTGATCTCGAGCCTTTACTGCCTTCTGTGACCTGTTACACTGGCTGAAAGCTGTGAGAGTGTGCCAAGCACTCACAGAAATTGTTCAGTACAGCTTCATTATGACTATACAAAGTGACAACTTTAGTAACATGAAGTCTCTTTACTCTGACAGTTAAGATAGAGCACAATGTAATCTTATCAACCTTTATTGCTAGGAAGAGAGAAAAGTAAAGCAATGCTTATCATCATAACTTCTCCCAATTAATGAAATCTGTCTGGAGTCAAGTTTCATTTGGTGAGATATAGGTCTTAAATGCTCACTGCACACATTTCAGCTCTCAAGAGTCCTTTTCAAAGAGTCAACGTATGAATTTAGTCAAGCTATTCAAAGTTTTCAGATCAAGGTTTTTCACGTTGGTATTTCCTGTCTGGGGACTGTGATGTAAAGGATTTGATAAAGGAGTTTTATTTTAGGACAATTTCCAAATACCAGTACTTGGGAGAAGACATACTTCTAGTCTAGACTGTTGAGGAATGTTGCAAGAGCCAAAACACAAGAATAGCACCAAATTATTCCCATATAATCCAGGAAATATAAATCTAAGAAAAATTTCATCATTTTAGCCATACTGTTCTTTTCACTGTTTTATTAAATACCTTACCATAAATTTTTATATATTCCCTTCACCCATTTGATGGAAAGAGGAGTAAAATCTAAAACACTGTACCAAACAAAATCCATGCCAGTGCAATCACAATCCTAAACATTGCTGTTCCTCAGCTACATTTATGTTACCAGAGCACTAAACAGGTCAATTAGTATCGCTGGACAACTACCCACAAAAAATCCCAGTAGATACAACCATGTAAGTAAATAATACGTCACTGCTTAAACCACCTGCTACCTAAGAACACCAAAGGTGACTGCAAGCACTAAATCACCACAATTTGTAGGGGTTTTTGTTTTGTTGGCATTTTTAATCTGATGCTGTTAACCTCCCTTTATACAGTCAGGAAATTAAGCATGAAAGAAGGACCTAACTAAAGAATCTGTAGCAGCAGTGAGAACAGACTGAATTTTCTAAACCCTTTTTAAGTACAAAACTTGACCCATAAATATGACCAGCATACTTATGTGGAGTGCATAGCTTCTTCTTTTGCTCCTATGAAATTAACTGGCTGTAGCATGTATGACATATGAGATGTATGGAAAGGATGAAAGAAAAGATAACTAGAGATGCTCACATCACTAAGTTCAGAATTATGTCTCAGTATGATCTTCAAATTCAGATATGTTTGAACTGAAGGGTTCACTGATCTTTGAAAGACGGATCTAACATGATTCTGTACAAAGACAAAAGATGAAAACATTACAAAAAAGCGCTTGCCAGTTATACATTCTCCTGCATAAAATCCTTGATATCTCATCTGTGTTAGTACTTATTTGTTTTCTCCCATTCAAGTTACTGTTTTCATGCTTTGTATTGGCTTTTTCATCTATTAATTAGATTTCAGTGTTTAAGTGGATCATAATTTCAGAATTTGTTTTTAAATAAATATTTTTAAATTCTTCTCTACCAGAAGAACACAGAGAGCTAACTAGGAGCACAACACACCTGTATTCTCAGCCATGCATTTCCACTGATGTACTGCATAGCTTTAGCAAAGTTAAAACCCCTTTTGTAAAGAGTTATATTTCATTATTTTCATATTCGCAAACATAATTTCACAGTAATAAGAGTTTCCAACTGATACTAGAGCCCAGTAGTGTTAGGCACTGTATTCATGAGCAGAAGAAGACAATTCAGGTGATGGTACTGTTTAGAAGGACAAGGCACAGAAGGAATAAAAGTGGAAAGTTAACAGGGAAGTCAAGTGGCTTTCTCAGGATCTCATGGTGCCAAGTTCAATGCCATTTAAAGGGGACAACATGACAGCTCAGGGACCATGTTTCAGCATTTTCACAGTACATATCTGGGCTTACAGTTTTCTTGTCTCATTTCTCAAGACCAGTTCCTGAAATGTGTGGAAAACTTTCTGTGGGTTGAGGTCATTCAGCACCTTGCAAGACTGACCCTGATGTTCAGAGGTGCTGAGCGCACACAGCTCCTGTCGACCAGGAGTTCACAGTACCTCTGAAAATCAATTCATGTCTAATGGCCTTTTCACCTGTCAGAAATAATTGCTGTTTCACAGGAGCATACTAACTCAGTCACCATTTTGTTTTAAAGGAGACTATTTATTTTTAGTCTCCTTGGAAACTGATCTGCTAAGGAGAAATATAAGGAACAAATTGTGTCCCAAAAGGAAAATACATTTTATATGAAACACTAATTCTGTTGATTGTCAGTCCTAAAAAATATATCTTTTAACAGTTCTTTCCCTTGCAGAAAAATCTGTTTATCTAATCTGATCATACAAAAAAAAAATCTTTCTTCTAACATTAGAATGTTAGCTGGGTATTCTCTGCTGAGATATATCTTTTATGGTCTAAGAAAATCCTTAATATTAGTAGAAGCAGCATAACATGTAGCAGGGTATGTAGTTTCTTTAGCTGGATCTGTGCCTATGTGTTGAAGAGCCTTTTCACTTAAAGTTATTATCTTCAGACATACTTCTGATGCTTTCCTAGCTTTAATGTTCCAGAGGAGAACACCTTAATGTAATTTTCTCTTGCAAGAGAAGTTTGGAAATTAAACAAAGATTTTACATGAGTAAAATGTATACATCTGAAAGGATATGACAGCAGGGCCACATCATAAAGTGCAAGTCTGTTCAATGGAAATTAAAATTCATCTTAGGAAATATTAAGCTGTGTGCCTTGGCTGTAATAGCTAACAGACAGTTCTGCTGGGATAGCATAATGTATTAAACTCAACAGAAAGTTCTAGA
The DNA here is from genome assembly GCA_013396695.1 of Sakesphorus luctuosus. NCBI lineage: Eukaryota > Metazoa > Chordata > Aves > Passeriformes > Thamnophilidae > Sakesphorus > Sakesphorus luctuosus. The sequence continues at coordinate 21,999 of VWZD01004851.1, read as the reverse complement.
CGTCATGTCCCTGCAAACCTTTCCTCACAAGGTTAAACATGTGCATGACCAGAGGTCTGTGTTTTCAAGTGCAGCACCAAGGGGGCATTTGTCTTGTCTCTAGCTCAGATCTTCAGTTCCATTTTCTGTTAAACCTGTATTTCAAGGACAAAGTGAAGTTTCACTTTGAGAATTCAACAAAGGCAAAGAACTATGAACACTTGATTTTTATTTAAAGCTTTTTAGTCCAATATGTCTGAGAATGATCTGTGTGATTTAGACAAACTATGCAAAGCAAAAACCCTAAGTACATGGTTTTCATGCACAGAAAATATTTCCATATGGACCTGCTTCACATGCATCCCTGGGTAAATGCCGTGGGTATTCAGATTCTAAAAGCTAGAATAGTAAATCAATTGTGTGCATTTATCATAAGACTTATTAGTCCCTAATGTCTCCTAGCTGTCCAGAGATGTGTTATGGCTCATTCCTAATTTCAGGGAAGTCAATGACTAAATGTTATCAAGGACCAGAGCTCCCTCCCTCATGCAGATGTGAGAGATTGAAATTAAAAGTTACTACAGTTTGTACCCTGGAGGTTGAATGTTCCAGAGCAGTAGGGCTGTATCCCAAGGAAAACAGCTGCATACTACTGTGATGAACACGGTATGGGGAAAAGAGACAGCAACCTAGGTTTTTAGCAAAATAGTTTTTCCTCATGGTTGTTCTGACACTGCACACCACCAGCATTCTGCAGAGGCATCTTTTCTAGCTTAAGACAGTTTTTATGCTTCTGATGAAAGAATAAATTTCCCTTTACTTTCTTACTTTGACAAAAGTAATAAAAGATCACTTAATCCCCATAGTCTACCCTTTGCCAGAGTCATGAAATGAGAACACTGCACTTGATGGTCTGACCATAAGTTGTAAATAGGTATTTCCCATGGTTTATCTCAATATTTTTATTTTATTTATGACCTTTATGATCTGTTGTTTGTTGTGGCTTGGTTGGTTGGTTTTATTTCAGCCTATGTAGTATTGTAGTGTGTAAGTTTCTTTCCTGCATCTTATCACTAGAACTCTTATTTTGCTTCCATCTGGAAAAGAAGACTGTGCAGTACTATGGAATCATGCTGTCTTTTCTTCTTGACTTGTGCTTTTTATCTCCCATCGCCTTGGGGCCACTGCTTTAATCGAAACTGAATTAGGAGATCATCTGTTTCACTGCTATTCTGCCTGGATGTCATTCTTATTGAAAATATTCATCTACTTATAAATTAACATTGAAAATGGCATTGACTAAGTAATTCTGTTATGCATGAAACTGCATATCAACTCATGTCACTTCTGTTCCTGATTTAAACTGATAAACTTATTGATACAGTAAAAAATAAGAGGTTCATAAAGCTGTCCTCCACAGTACATGCATGCACTGCATTGCCACTATTGCAGCCATTTTTTATCACAGACCATACATATCTTCAGTATATAATATGAGAGATGTATAAATATATGCATTTGTTGGTTATAAAATCTTCCTAGTTCCAAGCTAATAACCCTGGCTGACAGTTATGATCAAATAGACAAACATTTGGTGTAATTATACCATTAGTGGTTTTGTTCAACTGCAATGCTTCATCTTATCAACCATCTCTTTTGGGACATGTAAGGTGTGTCAATTTGTGTGATATGATTAGACTTCATAGTAAGTATTCCACAGTAATATACCCTATCTCACCGTTTCATGTCACTGCAGAAATTTAATGCTGGTCCCCATAAAAGTCCCTTAAATACAAAATTCCCTATGTATGTAAGGGAACTGTAATGCTACAATATATTTCAAAATTTCAATCAATAAAAGGAGTTAAACCAGGGATGAAAAAAATTAAATTAAAAAAAATTAAACATTCCCAGTAATTATTACTTATTTTGTGGTCCTCAAATGTCCTGACTGAATCAAAAGAAAGTATTTTTCCCATGGTCTCAATTACAGCATTTCGACAGCAAGTTTAAAGCAGTTTTCCAAGAAAAATAATACTTAAAACCCTTTCTTTACATGCTCCCCAACATCCAATTGCAACTCTGTGCTGAGGAAGATTAACAGCAAGCTGATTTCTAGTGAAGACGTAGTGATCAACCAACAATCTATGTTTCAGGTCACCGGGGACACTGCAGAAGAAGCATTGCAGACTTTTGCAGGATTATGTGAAGCTGAGAGTGTCTCGCACTAGATAGAATTTATTGCACTCCATCTGTCAACAAACGTGACAAATCATTGTAGTTGGGCAAGCTCTTCCCCAAAAATATATTGTAGAGGCCAGTTGATGACCCGTCCATCTTTGGCATTTCAGTTTAATATATATGTAATTACTTTTGTATCTTTAAAAAATAAAAACTTAGGTAATTGTTTTCTGACTTAGGAAAATTTTTTTCTATTTTTACAGGTTTTGATGATTCTCTTTTGACTAACCTGATATAGATAGAGACAATGCCATTCCAACTCACTGTTCTCATTTTGATAAAGTCATGGAAGTATTGACTTCACATGGATTCAAGCTTGCACCAAACCCATGCTTGCAATGCAGCTTGTGTTAAAGCAGAAGGGTGTTTCAGCTGGGGTAGAGATAATTTTCTTCCCAGTAACTGCTATAGTGCTATGGTATGGATCTAGTTTGAGAATAATGATGATAATGCACTCATAGTATTAACTCTAAATCAAGGACTTTTCAGTGTCTCATGCTCTGTCAGCACACAGGTGCACAAGAACCCAGGAAGATGCATGGGTAGGAAAGCTATCCCAAACTGGCTAAAGGTATATTCCATTCCATAGGATTTCATGTCCAGTATATAAACTGGGGGAAGTTGTCCAGGACGGGCTGATTACTGTTTAGGGGTGGGCTGACGATTGGTCAGTGGGTGGTGAGCAATTGGAGTGTGCAGCACTTGTTCCTCTTGGGCTTCCTTTTCCATTTATATCATTCTAATCATCACAATAGTTAATATTTTACTTTATTTAAGGTACTAAACTGTTCTTTCTTCATTATATGAGTTTTACCTTTTTCTGATTCTCCCAATCGTGCTAGGGGTTGGGGACTGAGCTGTGTGGTACTTAGTTTCCACCTGGTCTTGAATCACAACGCAGTGTTATAACGTCAATGGGAGTTGTACTCTGATACTGAAATAAAATTAGTTGATATGTAGTTATCATGCTAAAAGTGGCTTATATTTTGATGAGGGTCAAACATGGTAGACTTCAGTGTAAACTCATTTGCCTCAATAAGAAACAAAAAGATTCCAAAGTCCCAGAAGTAAAGCCCTCAAAGATAAACACCCGTAGATTGAGCATAAATAATGTAAATTGGAGCAGGGGAAATAAAATAACAGCAGAAAACCACACACACACACAAAAAAAAACCCAAACAAAAAACCAAACCAAACCAAACAAAAATACCACCTAAATAGTAGATTTCAGTAAAAAAAAAGCCTTCAATCACCTCAAATTCTTTTTGCCTAACAGGGGTCTTAAGATGTGTTGGCTTCATTTAAACTGTTTATAAGAAATGCCATCCACACAGGAGAGGTTACATGAGAAGAGGCTTTTTCTTAAGACTTTTCGAGTGCACAGTGTTCATTGAAGCTCAGCTGAGCACACAAAGGAAGGGAGGGAGAAACGTTCTCAGAGAGACCTGAAGTCACTTTTCCATCTGTTTTAAGGTTATAGCAGACAAGAAAAGAAGCTTTTTGATGGAACTGCTAATCTGATTCAGTCTAAGGACATTACACAGCTCTTCACCATTTCAGTTTGAGTCTTAGCCCCCATGTTTGAATGCCATTTCCTGCACTGAAATGTACAGCTATAGTGTCACCTAATAACTAACACAGTTTTATAGCACTGTATTGTCTCCAGCAGTGAACTTCCCTCACATAAGAGGCATAGGTTCAAATCCCATTCCTGAAAGCAGCTCCTGAGTTTATTTAGACTGCTCTCAGCCATGGAGAGCTACACAGGGCAGTACAAACCATACATTCCTTGGAGACTAGAATACGACGCTGCTAAGCTCACTGGAGAAGCAGTTTCTCAAACCATTTCCAGTGTCTTTTTCATGGAAGTAAGCACCAATTACCTAACAGGAACTTCACATACACACATGTCCAAGAGCCTCGGTGGGAGTGCTATAAATGCCGCAGGATTTGGATTTCCAACATGAAAATAGTAAGTGAAGTACTGCAGAGCCCAAAATCTTCATCTGAGCTCCTCACAAACTTTCAGTTGGTACTTGGAAGGAAAACAGAAAAGTGATCTAATGCTTAAAGACCATTTGTCATTTTCCTCAGAACTGAAATAAGCAACATATGTAAAGGTTTCATGCAAAGAACATAGCAGCACAATGCAGTCTAAAACTGCCTTTATTCTGAAATTAAACTTTTCTATAAAAATCTGCAAAATCTATTGATACAGAACTGTTTATTCCTTTATAAACCTCTGACTAATGTCAGTGACTAAAATCCTGAGAAAGGAAATCAATGTAACTGGTGATTATCTGTCCCCAGGTGTTATTTACAAAGATTATACCTGTTCTTAACAGTGCCTATCTAAGCATGAATTTAAGTGTCATGCATATAATTCCATCTCTTCATTTTTTGGTGATGCTTAAAAGTCAAAAGATTGAAAGACAAAGACTAAAATAAAAGAAAGATTTGAGGTTTTTATTTTCAAAAGTATTCGGGAACATTTTTAGTTATAGAAAGGACCCATTGAGGTGTTGTTATGTAATTCTGATTACAGATCTCATCATGGTAACTAGGGACAGGTGTAGGTGCACATGATTATAGCAATTTGACTTTAGACATATACCTTAATTTTTATTTTATTTTTAAATCAATGGAATTCTACACAATTGGATAGGAATCTTTCATTCAATCTTTCCTGAGAGGATTTCACCTTCCCACTTTTTCTTGGGCTTGAAATATCCTATGAATAGGCTTCTTCAGAGATATTTCAACTTCCACACAGATGACAAACTAGAAAATACAGCAGAACAAAACAAATTATTTATCAGCTAACAAGAATTAGTATTTTATCCCCAAACTATGTGGCATTTCAGACAAAGAGTCTTCCAATTACTCAATTTATCCTACCTCATCCTATGATGTATTCTTACTTTGCATAACATTCAAAAAAATTGACATTTCTTAAGTCAAAGACAAGTTTTTGTGTTGTTGCTCAGATATCTTTCTTAGATTATTACAATCTTTTTGCTGATATGTACATATATTTATACATCAACTGGCAATTCCTGTTAAAAATAAGAGGTGACAGAAAGTGCCGAAGGCCTATGGTCTTCTTGTCTTGGAACTTCTACATTCATTTGCTTGTACAACATTATTATTCAGGTGCAATGATTCAATTCTCATAATACAAAAGATAAATCAACACCCACTTCAAATTTAGCAACACCGAGCAGTTACAACTCTCATTGAAATCAGTTGGACTTGGGAACACTCTGCCTACAAAAAGGCTAAGAAAGCCCTAATAATTTACCTACGAAAATTCAAACTGCCACATGAAAATTTAAACTGAGTTTGTTTGAGTCTTTTCTACCTGTACATGTGCATTGTAGGAACAAGTGGTTACTTCTGACAGACACTAAAATGTTCATTACATCAAAAACCCCTGAAAACAGACTTGCAAGAAACACATCACTATTATTTTTTTCAAAAATAATAAATCCAGACTGTCTGTTACGCTACTCTAGTGTGATGTCTTGAATGCTGGGTTTTTTAAAACTAGTTATTATGATGTAGAAGATAACTCTTAAAAGCATCCAAATTGATGATGGAGTAGGAAAAGCCTAACAAACAAACAAAAAAATAAACCTGAAGTCGTGAAAAATGTACATCAATATCTGGTAAATGGTTCCAATTGGCTACTCTCCAGTAACTCATATCTGGTCTGAACTGATCTAGTTGCAATGCCTGCAATATTCTTTCAAACAACTAGTCTCTTTTCATCTTCATCATTAGGCCATACAGCTCCTTCTATTGAGTTTGTGCTCTCCTTTACTGGAGGAGATATGCAGACTTTATCTCCTACATTAACAGACAAGATACACAGATCCATCTCCTGTTGTATGATTTTGCCTATGCATCTCTCTTGTTCAGATTGCAGATACTCCTATCCTCAACTACCACCAAGGTCCTACTTAACTGTTACTGAACTGAGCTCACACATCTAGTTTCTCACAATTCTCACTGCCAGCTACATTTTAAGAATCTGATATCATTCTGTATATCTTATCTGAAGACCCTCTAATTTAGCAAGATATTGGTCTCTTATGAGATGGGGTAATAATTCTGCAATAGGTGATACTTAAATGCCAACATAGAACCAATATAACCCTACTTTGTATTTTACTTTAAAACAAACAATTTAAATAGTAATTTTAAACAAAATAACTATTTTTGTTTAAAATAGTATATTTTAGTTTTAACTAAAGAATTTAGCTCAATGTTTTAAGCTAATAAACTGCTTCCAAGGATAGTACCTCCTTTTCAGCTGCCATGCTATACTAGAAGCCTGCATTTCACTTTAGTCCTGAAATCACACAGTTATTTTTGAATCCATGGCAACAACGGCATTGGAAGACCTGTCTGTTAGACAGTTTGTAAACTGTTCAGCATCTGACATTTAATTTTGACCATGTGAGTAGGACTACCCTGTGAAATTTTTGGGGGCCTAGCCCTTTCTAAGTTTAATCCTATAGGTCTTACTGATGAAAACAGGCTTTTTTCTTCTGGTTCTGGCAATTTTTTCACTCACTGTTCCCTCTTTTCATCTACTTACTCCCGTAAGAGGGCCTTGTTCCCTATCCAGAACCCTTAAAAAAATTCCCAGATTCTTCTCAAGAAAGTTACGATATATGAATAAAGTGAAAAGACATTACAGAGTGAGGAAAGAATGACTGTGTGTTTGATATGCATGCCAAAAACCCACATGATGACCCTTAGAGAAAATTCAGTGAAAGTAACAATTCATGAATGCCATTCCTAGGGACTTACAGTTAACTTTCAGGTTGGAGCTAGCCTCCAACCTGGTTTTAAATGTCAAGAGAATTTTAATATTTTCAAATATTTCCTGATGATTCCATAAATGCATAATTCAAATCCAATGTCAAAATAAAGATATTTGGCTTGAAAACAGAGTTCCTGTCTAACATTTGCATCATAAATCCAGCCAGGAATCAAAGTGCACTAGCCCACTGAAAGCTGGAGAACTCTTAATGATAAACAAGCACACTGGGAGGCACAGAATTATCACTAAATGGATTATTTATGCTAGTTCTCAAAACAAGGAAGGGAGGTGAATAATCCTCCTCATATCTCAAGGCTGCTGATCAAATAAAAATTTCCAAGTACAATAAAAAATTTGGCTCCTAGAAGTGTATTGGAACTCCTTGAGCTTTTCTTCCCTCAATGCAGGAGAGAAAATTGTTCCACAGCTGCAAAGAATCAATTTTTGTTACTCCTGAATTAGGATTTAAGTTCCCTGTGGGACTGCTTAAGCTTTCCATCCCCTTCAGCTCGCTGTGGGAGGCACCCATGGTTCTGAGGAAAAACACTTCTGAGGCCAGGCCAAGCTTGGAGCAGGACAGCATTGCCAGGTGTTGAAGCCAAGTCTGGGAACCTCCGTGGCACAGAGGTCCTACAGACTCAAAAGAGGGGCAGGGCAGGGGGAAGATTCACATCCTGCTTTTCCTCCTTTTCTTCCCACTTTGAGCTGGACTTGGCAAGATTTTGCCTCAGGTACACAGCGGAAGAACATTTTTCTCTTAACTTTTAGTTACGTATAACCTTGAAAAATTAGGCTGGTCACAAACCTGGTAGGTTTGCACAAGATTTAAAGGTGAAATTAGCATCACATGTACAGGCAATGACCAAAAGCCCAGTGGAATTCATGGGCAACTTTCCACTGAGATCAATGAACTCTGGATTACACCCATAAAGCCTGACTAACGAGGCGTTATGTGGATTAAAGCACAGGTTAAACCAGGAAATACAGTATTTCTGTGCCAATGGGATTCTGGATCTCTTTGGCTTCCCATAGACATAGCAATGAATAACATAAAGGGAACAGAAAGTCCCTTGCAAAACTTGCACACAGTCAGACTCCAAGCTGTCACAGAGGCCATGGGCTCCAGGCCTGCAGGAATAAGAACTTAGCTTACAAGCTCACAGATAGCATTTTGATGTCACATAAATTACCGTTTTTTCATGAAGTATAACATTAACTGTGCGCATTTCCTTTTTCCTCCTCACTTACGTATTTGCATCTGTTGTGCATGGGAAGGTGAGGTTATATCTGTTTTAAAACATCTGTATATGCCTGAGGCATGAAGAGAGAAAGCAAACTTTGAAAAGTTGAGTCAATGACTGCAGGTCTTGCAAAACAAACTTATGATCAGACTGGTTTCCACAGTCAGGTATCTTGTAGAAGGCACATAATGGATTGAGATGCAATACTTTATGGTAAGAAGAATCTTACTACTTTATATTTAAATGAATATCACATATCAGAAAGGAATGCCACACTTTTTTCTACTGATTTGCTATCACCAGCACTGCTAAGAGCCATTAAATAGTGGTGAAAATATTTATATACTTCTCTTTTTCTCTGCATGTCTGCAAATGCATGATTCAGGTCAATTAGAGAACAAAAGAGATATTATAATGTCCAGGAACCTGTAAACTCATTATTATCAGAAAAGGTTTTAATCATATCAGTGCCCAGTAAGAACAATGGCTAGGCATCCAAAAGTATCTTAATTCATAGAAATGAAGAATACACCTTGCAGCACAGACCAAAAAGAGGAAGGTGGGCACTCCTGCCTTCTCCAGGGGCAAAGTATTGCATTTCAACTGTTCCCACCAAAGCCAGTACAACCAGTATGAATAACCTTACAAGAAGCAAGTGATTTTCCCTTCCTCTGCAGAAGGCCATAAATCCCACTGGCCTGCAGGAAATCAGAGTTTGCACTTTAAAAAGTGCCAATAAGTTGCTGGTTGATGTACTGTCCTAGACATACTGCGGGTTCTGAGTCAGTTCTCATCATCTCCTTCCTGCCTTTCTTAGCACTGAGCAGTTTGGAGAGCTGCTGCTTCACTTCAGCTGGTTAACCAAAGCTTTAAACATAGTGTCAAGAAATTTCAATAAAATCAAAAATATCGTATCTGCCAGATAGATAAGATTTAATTGAGACTAAGGGTCTTAATATTTCAATGCTTATAGAGTAGTTACATACCATAAGATATGCCGTAATGTGCATCAAAGCACGTCATCTTCACAACATAGTCTATTCGGCATTACTGAAAAGATGATGTGACAGAATGACAAATGATTGCACAAACCACAGAGTCATCATGTAGAACTGAGGACTGCATCTAAATTGATAGTTTGCATTTAAAGTATCTCATGAAGTTCGTCTTTTCTGATCAGTCACAAAGCTGAAGCAACTCAAAAAGGCTGTACATACAACAAAACATCTCAAAGATAAATGTAACAGAACTCTTTTGTTTATTCAAACTGCATTTCTGCTCTAAACAATATGAACTTTGTCTACTTTCAATATTCTTGTACATCTAAGTGTAAAGAGAATTGCTGGTCAAAACACTGTGATTCTGTAGACAGAAACTGAAATACATCAGAGTGAAGGGGACTACATAGTCTGCATTTCTGAATCTGGATCAAGCTATTAAAATCCTGTTGTGTTCAACTAGTCAAACAGCATTTGCAAGTATTGCAGCATGGATTCTATGAAGAAATTTATAAGTAACCCTGTAGCAAGAGTTCCCAACATAAATTATTGAAGAAAGATAATTTATTTATAACATTGAACTTAGCTTTCCTAATTTTGTCACAGTCACTGGTCCCTTGTAATCAATCCTGTGCAAAACCTGCAGAGAAAACTATTATTCCCTGTGTTTCTTGACCCCTTTTTTACTGAGCACTGTGCTCCAGGCCGTGTTCAGCATGGAGCATGGGAAAGCATGGGCTTACAGTTCTCAGCCCTAAAGTTAGGAGCTACAGCCAAACTTGGCAGGCACTGGGATGCAGCAGCAGCTGTTTCTCATGAAGGTCATGCAATCCCTCCCAGGAGAGGAAGGACAACCCGCTTCTTCACTTCTGCTGGGTGTCCAATGAAGCAGAACCTGAGGGATCCCAGTATGCTCATAAAGTAAGCCTCCCACCTCTGAATGGGCAGATGCCTGTTCTGCTGCTGAGGTCAGAGCTCTCCAGGAGCTGTGATACAGGTCCTGCTGCTCCTCTGAACAGGCAATACTCCTGTCGTGCATGAAGAAGCTCAAGGGCTGCTGCCAGACTGTAATGGAAATGTCTGTGTGACTCAGCTGAACAAGTGGCTCATACTGACTTCCCTGGAGGCAGGACTGACGCTCACCCAAGGACAAAAGGGATTCATTCCCATCAGAGCTTTACAAACTTCACTAAAATATTTATTTATTCATCTCTTAACAGCTACATGCAGTCACAGTAAAAGGTGGCAGAGGTGGAAAAGAACAAAATAAGAAACAGTGTAAACAATTCATTATTGAGACAATACAGAGATGAGCCTGGTTAGTTGTTAAACATTGAAAATCAGGAAGAAAAGGTCATTATTATCTGTAAAAAGTTTCCCCATGCATTTGCTTTTGCAAGTGCTTAAACACCTTACAGATTTACTGCACCTACACAGTAGCCCTCAGTGGTTCCACAGCTTGTTCCCCAGGTTATGAAATCAGGCATGTGGCAACTCTGTAAAAAAGGAAATACTGAGGAAGTTATAAGCTTCTTTAAAAAGTAATGATCCCTTTATCTGCAATCCTTGTTCTCAATTTGAGCAGTGTAGATGCATAAGCTCTACTCAGTCATGAACAAATTCAAGTTCAAAATAAAGCTATGAGAAGGGAGAAGTGTGTCTAGTGCCATGCCTAGCACAGACAACACACCCAAGTAAGCACCACTTCAAAGCTTAGTTCTGAGTAAACTTCTTCCAGGTTCTTGCATGCTCTATTCCAGAATGGAGGTACAGGCTTAGACCAATTTAATGGTTTTATTATCTCTATACTCACTGGTTTTAATGTTTAGTATTCTGTCGACTTTCATATTAAATTACCATCTTCCACAACAAATTTCTATTCCTGGGGAAATGAAAATAAAAATAGCAGATGTCTCTGCTCAAGCAGATTGCAATTCCTGGTCTGAAACTGTATAATTCTATTTTTATTATTATTATTTAAACAACCTCCATGCATTCTCTAAGAAAAACATACTTTAGCGGTTTCTTTAAAAAAAAAATAAAGTTAAAGCTTTGATGTGATGGATGCATTGAACATGTCAGGAAGAGTCTTATCAAAAGGAGAAGTTTAAAGCCATTCCCTGGGGTATATATGTTTTGATGTCCTACTGTCCCTGTCATACATGAAAGTATTTGGTCTATCTAGAAATTCATATGACCCAGAAAAACAAATCGTTCAGAGTTAACAGGGAAAAAAACCCCACACACAGAACAAGGACTGGGACTATGATACACTCACTATTACACTGCATTCTCTGTTTGAAGTAGATTAAGAAGAAGCAGTAATAAGTAATTAAAATGTGTCCCACTGGGCCTGTACTACTGTCCAAACACTTCTGTAGTAAAAAAACCCACACAAAACTCCCCTCACAACAAAGGGCTCTAACTCCCAGATGTCTGGAATTGGTTTCTTCAAGTCTCTGCATAAGGTATCATTCATATGGCAGAAGCTTCCTAGGGGGCAACACACCTGGAAAACTTTTTTTAATGGAAGATAAAAGTAATCTAAGGACAGGATCATTCTACATTTCTTCTGTATGAAAATATAACCATTAACACATGATTCAGATGGTAGAAAAAAAAAGAAAGGTTGCACCAAATGCAATCATACAGACTCCTTAAGATTATATGATATTATTTATTATTTCCCTGATATTAAATAAAATATTATTTTTTTAATAAAACCAGATTTAAAATTATTCTTAAGCCTCTGGCAAATGTGTTTGCTCCAAAGACATCTTATAAAATGCAAGCTGAGAAATTCTTCCCTCATCTTCAGCGCATTTGTTGAAAAGATGGACAACTCAATAGGAAACTCCAGTGCAGCTTCCAGGACAGTGTCTGCGCCCCAAAAGAGGGTAAGGAGAAGACTTATTTGCCACGTCTTGTGAAGTCCTGATTAAGTCCTCTTTATAGTTAGCAAACAGACTTCCATAGACTTCAACATCATCTGGGTCACAACTTTATTTGGAAATGACACTTGCTGACTACCATAAACTTCTTCAAAAATGGGAGAATATGAGTGTTAGAGCAAGGGGTAGCAAAACTCAGTGACTTAGGGATAAAGCTGGCAGCAGCTGATTCACAGCAGAGAGCTAGCAATAAACTTTCCAAAAAACAGTTTGGTTATGCAAGAGTGAACAGCATTTCTGGCAAACAGACAAGGATAAGAAGTATTACCAGTTTAGCAATCTCAGAATAATTTTCCTAAAATAACAGAACAGCAAAAGGAAAGCTAACTTGCCTTGTGGGCTTCCACAAACTCTCCAATTTTGTCTTGTGGCAGAATGATGGTACAAGCAGAGAAAACTTAGAACTGAAGTAAATCACAGAGATGCCCCTAGATCTGGTACATCACATGTCTAAGGAATGATGAATTACAGCCCTTTGGAAACATTCACTGTAATGAAAAAAGTGACCTTGACTGCTAGTGATGACAATCTACCCAGGAGTGACTACTCTGGTCCAACAGTGAGGGTCAGTCAGTTGTAACTTCATCATCCTGAAATTCATGGCTCACTGCTGGAAAGAATTTGAAAGAGACAAAGCTGCAAACTTTATAGTAGTTCCAAATCTCTCCCCTGGCTCTGGGCTCCCTGAGCACTTGCTCATTCTCACATGCTAAAACACAGTTTTGGAGAAGTGGAACCTGCTCTTCAAACAACCCTTGCTTTCAGAATGAGCAACATGAATGAATGCACACAGAAAATTCCACAAGGCCATCATAGATATGTCCTAGTTTGAATAAAATAAACACACCTTAGACATTTTCCCACACCATAAATGTTTTAATGCTGTGTAGAGAAGTCCTAAAATACAAACAGATTTATTAGCATATGTACAAACAAAATATTCACATGAAAATATTTAAGTGTAGAAAATCTTGCCTCACTAAAATGATTAATTCTTACAATCATTTTTCCTTTATGTACAGATCACAGCTTAGCAACAGAATTGAACATGAGGTACATGGCTAAATGTTGAAAATTGTGGTAATCTGAGTATATTGCTGGCTTGTCTAATGATAAAATGTTCTGACAAATTATGAAGTGCAAATCATGTGTTATTGCCTTAAATTGTTCTGGTTCATTTACCTTGCTGTGAACATTCATTACGGCTAATTATTGCAACAGATTTTTATTATTCATAATTACTTTTTCACATTGTAGTGATCATAAATTTTGAGAATTCTGGTCATTATCTGTCACCATTCATGCTTGTCAGTTCTCTTTTTTTATATGGAATATTTTGCATACTCGTTATCATTAATATGTTTGTAGGCTGTTATTATTCAAAAGTAGTAAGGATCTTTTAAAGGAACTGCAATACTGTTTCTTAAATACATCCTTTTAGTCCTAATGACAGGCTGATGCTTATCTTAACTTAGAAAATGAAATTAAATGCCCCTAATTAAATATACAGTTTATTCCTTGCACTCACTCTGCCAGGATCATGAATGCACCTACAGTTAGACAGAAGTTGTTTCCCTGTTATTATCATCCAGGCAGCAAGGCATTTTAAAGACCAATTTGTAAAATGAAAAGGTTGAAAACATAAAGCATTGCTTTCCAGCAAAAATGGAGAATGAGAGAAACAGCAAGAGAGAGAAAGAAAACTGCTACACAGCTGTAAGCAACAAAATGCTCACAGAACCAAGAAAGACTCAATAACTTCAGCTCATCAATCTGGTCCCATTTTATGAGGGAGCTGTAGATGTCAGATAGCTGTTTCATCAGACAGAATAAACACAGAGGTTTTATTCTTGGGACTGACACTATTCTGCAATTGCACTTGGTTTGCTATTTCTGAAGAGACCAAAATATAAAGTGAGTACTTCCCTCAGTCAGAAGGGCCTCTGATTTACTTTGACCAGAACAATAGATATTGCTGGACAATTTCATAAAACTTTAAAAAAATAGTTTAGGTGACTTAAACTGGCAGTTGAAACAAGTGCACACAAACAAAATAAATAAACCCAACTGACGAAAGAAGCATCTTGAATCGCTGTGTCATTCGGTGCCTTCAGAAGTTCTGAGTTTATTCAATGCTAACAATGACACCTCAATGGTTGTATCTTGCTAACATACACTATGGTTGACAGAGAAATGGAAAAAAATCAGTGCATATCAAAAACTAGGTGGGTCTTTTGTCTTCTCATGTCTCTGAGGATGATAATGTGGATTGGAGCTCCTTAGATATGCCTACTATCCAAAGAGCAGATTAAATTATAGGAAAAAGAAAGCATTTTCAAATTTCACTTTTTCATCTAGCTTGTGCATAACATATGATGCCAGCATAGTTAGGGTAAATCTTTCTAAACCATTTGGACAGAACACAGTTTGGCAGCTTTAAAAGAAAATAACTGCACATGTGTTGATGAAACTATTGTACCTCTGACATGAAAAGCAGAAGATAAGGAGGTTACCAGTCATGGTTGACTAAATAAAGCCTTCGACAGAACTTGACATTCAATGATCCAACTTGAAAGGTTATGGAACACATTCCAGGCTGATTAAATGGGTCAGAGCTTCTCCTATGGACCATAGCCAGCAGGTTAAAGTCAATTGTGTCCCCTCCAATTGGCAAGCGATTAATGGAGATTTCTCCCCCAGGCACTAAATTGGGACCTTTACTCTTTCTACTGATGATTAACAACCTGGTATTATACAATGCAGCAGTAAAGAATATGCTTCACTCACACAGTCTTTTCTTAATCACTTCATTACAGGCCTGAAACTTTCATAAAAAGATAACATAAAATAAATAGTTTTGCATGATTTTAAGAGTTGCTAACCAGTAAGAACTGTACACTTTGTTCTTAGCTGAGCAAACAAACACAGAACAAATCCATTAATTGCATTAATTTACTTGATTTACACAGTAGAGTTGAGATCATTATCTGTACTTCTCCTGATATTCCCAGGAGAAATATATTAGAACAATATGTAAATTCACTCAAGAATAGGTAAAAAAACCTACTTTTTGTTTCCCTCTTAAAAACAACAAACTTGGAAAAAAATCTCTACATTCTCTAAGCTAAATCTCTATGAGTATATAAGATATCTCTTAGGAGCAAATCCATCACTTAAAGAGACTCTGGTACACACATCAGGACCATTTTCTGAAAAGTCGCAATCCATGATTTGGACACACTTCAGAAGATGAAGTGGTAGAAAATGGAAAACTTTCCATTACAGTTAAGAACAGAGAGCTGGAGACAACCAGATTATATGTTTCAAATGTAAGACAGAAGTAGTGTTTTAGGAGAAAGTGAAACGTTAATTATAAGAAGTCTGAGAAATTTGACTTGCACAGTTATCTGAAAGCAGTTCGTTAAGCTGGTTCTTCACCGATTTTGGTCATAGTTAACTGTACCTTCATTTCTCATAATGCAAGTAAAATATGTCTATTTCCTTCAGTTACCTTCAAAGTTCTGTTTAAACTTTTAAACCTATATACTGAAGGAGGGGAAAAGGTGGTGTCTTTTTTCATTGCTAGAAATAGAATTTGAATATTTTAGATAAAGCAAGATATGTTGAGAAAAAAAGCTAAAAAAATAAAAAGCAAACATATTTTAAAGTCTTAAAAGATACAGCATATATCTACATAAAGTTCTGAGCAATCAAAAAATTATTTTCCTAATGAGGAGTAGGGTCTCAGATTTATGTTAATTGATATCTTTATCAATGAACAATAAAGAGAAACATCACATCAATGGCAATAATGTCTGAAAAAAGTTAATGAGTGAGAAAATGAAAAGACTTAAGAGACATGGTCAATGTTGCAATTACCAGTCTTACAAGTTCACTGGAAATGTCATATCACATTTGAAAGTTTTTTTCCTAAATGATGTGTCTAGTTACACAAGTAATAACTTGAAAATGCCCTGCAGTCAGGAGGTTAGATTAGATGCTGACAGTTGTCGTTTGCACCATCACAATCTATGAATCTCTAAATCCAATATATTTATTTTTCCCCATTTGTAGAGCTGCACTTGACAACAAATGACAGGTTTTGAGTTTATGTTATGACATTACTATGTGAAATATTGAGAGGATAAAAAGCTTGTTATCAGTATGTTAAAGCTCAGACTTTTAATATGACCGTCTGGTAAAATATAGCAAGAAGGTAAAACTGTATTAAATTAAAACTTGTAATAATTAATGTAGTATCATTCATTTTCTCTTCTTAGGAGCATGGAAACGTTGATTGGAAGTGACCTATGGCAGCCCTCTTGATCACAGTAAGGCAATTTAAACATCTCAAAGTGCAGTTTGCAGCTGTTGCTCTTTACGTCATCTTGTGCGACCAAGATGCATGACTGTATCAGCATTGTGACTGCCTTTTAAGCAGCTGTAAGCAATCAGATCACCCTTTAGTCTCCTTGATATCTAGCCTTATCACTACTTAGATACTTTTCAAACTCTAAAAACAAAGCTGTCAAATACTGCAATTCATGTACAAGTGAAAAGGAATGCTTTATTCTTTTACTTGGAAACTAAGAAAATAATTAGCTGGCAACTTCCCTGTTCTGGGTGTATCACCAAGATACCATACGTCTCAAGCCATTTCAAAAATAATAAAGCATCCTTTCAAAGTTGCCATGGCAAACTTTTCTGGTTCCTTAGAAGCATCAGACTGCTCTGAGGAAAAAGCATTTCCTGTTCTCTGCTTCCTGGTTTACATACCCAGTAATCTGGGGATCTCAATGTGCTGTTAGATGCCTCTTAGATGCAAGAGAACAATACAACTGTTATATATGTGTAATATGTATATTGAGGCTCTGAAAGGAAATATTTAATAGCCTTTGATGTTCTTTCAGACTCTCAGCAGCCCTCTTCAAGTTATCTCATCTACCTATGACATATCTCTCTTCAGAATGAACAAGTAGGAAGGTGTGTGGCAGAAAAAGCCCACAATAGAATTAAACCTCACTAATATCCCTTTTTATTTTCAAAGGACTGAATGGATATTGAACAGGTACATCTAGAATATTCCTCAGACCAAGACTATCACTTCACTGAGTGTCTGATATTAACCATCAGTCATCTTAGAAGATTTCTTGAAGGTTAGAAATCCAGGAATTGCCAGCTGGCAACTGCGATCAATGGCAGGGGGAAAAAACCAAACAAACCTAAACCCCAACAACAAACAAACAACAAACAAACAAAACAACCTAAGGAGTGGCTCATCTCTTTCATTACCAGTGTTGACAGGTATATTATTTGGAACTAATATAACTTAATGAATGGACATAGTTTTACATCTAATATGCATAAACCATGATGAATTACATGGCATGTTTTGAGCATCTAGCCATAATGTCTATCTTGAAGGCAGCTCTAAATTACTGTTATTCCAGATCAGCCGCTGTCTGAACCACAGGGAAGAACAAGCAATCTAAGATAATGACCCAAAGCCTTAAAGTATCAGTGTGTAATATCTTAAACCTCTCAGGTAATGAATTAAAACGTAGTAATTTCTGTGAGGCACAAGTGAAAGCATGAGACAAACACAGTGCTACACTCTGAACGAAGACTGCAACATGAAAATTAAATGAAACTAAATTATTGCTTAAACCAAAAATACCTTAACTCTTTTCTCTCTAAGTCCACATGGAATAAGTTATTAGATTTCCCTATTTTAAAATATTGTTTTTATTTATCATGTACTATTGGTTAGAGCAGCTGAAAGCAACACAGAGCTTCCATAAAATATCCAAGACAGTCTTGAAATATCATCATTATTAGTCTTTAATATCCTGTATTGTTTGTCTAATAATGCAAGCGCATCTATTTTGACAACACTGCAAGTTATACACTGCATAAATGGACATCAATTTTAGTCCTGCTGTCAGTTTGCACCCAGAATGACCAGGACTGATAAGTGAATTCATTAAAAAAACATAGAAGAAAATACATTGATTGGCAAGAAGAGTGTGCAGGGTGCTGTAGACAAAAAGTGACTGCATAGTCAAGAAACCAAGGATGAAAGGAGGATATCCCAAAAAGTATACACACAAATTAGGGCATGATGGGGAGTGTGCTCACACTTTTCCTGGGAAATCACCATCTGAACTGCCTGTACAATAATGCACACACAGCACAGTGAAAAGGAGGAGTGAGAGGTCTGCTTGCCATTGCAGAGCTACAAGTTCATTAGTATCACACAGATATGGTGGGATGGCTCACATAGCTGGAGTGCTGCCATCGCTGGGTACAGGAACTTCAGGATAAACAGGCCAGAACGGCAAGGGTGGAGTGTTGCCTGCACAGAGACAGGTGATGAGCCAGCTGAGAATTTAGAGTTTGGGCTGAGACAGTGGACCAACAAGAGTGATGCTGTAATGAATGCTACTGTAAGTAAATCAGCTGACTTAATGCAAGATAGTAGTTCTCCTGACAAACCTTGCTCCATGTATATCTTTAAACCATGTAACACTATTACTGCCTTGAGTGTCCAGACTAGGCATTAACACCTTGGCTATCATAGAATGGTTCATTTTCTCAAGAAATTTACTTTTTGTCTTCATAAAGAATGAACCAATTGTTAAAATCTCAGTTTTTGCTTGAGGAACAAAATTCTAATTCTCTGAACATGTATCAATAAGTCTGAAATACTCAGAAAACAAAACCAGTCTTTCTTGGTTGTTGAAGCAGAAAATTAACAAGACAATCAACAAAGTCCACCAAAATGAAAAGCTAAAAATACAAGGAGTTACATGCCAAAGATGAGTAATTAGAAGTCTTAAAAATGTGCACTGAGTAACAGAAACTCGGAATTTATTTCTTGGTTTGGGTAAAAAAGCTTGGTAAGACTTAACGAGTGATGTTTACCCTTATTGTTGAGCTTATGACTAAATTTGGATTTTAAATCCACTTGAACCCACTGCCCCTCTAGAGCCAATAAAGTGAGATGCTGAGGTTAAGATTGAGCCTATGTGCAGTGAGAATGTAATCATATTAACTAACTTTGAATTCTCTAGTTTATCTAACCTCTTTGTGAGGTGTTTGAGGAATGAATTTTTCTTAATTTGTTCTGCTTCACAATGGCATAATGCACTTCCCAATTTACCTATGTTTCTTTGACATTTAACAAGATTTTGAATGTTACCTCAACCATTAAACACACACCAAAAAAAAAGAAAAAAAAAGGCAGTGAATTATCATAATTAAGTTAAATTTTGAGAAATTGTTCTCAATATGTACTCATTTTAAATTTCCTACTTCTTCTGCAGATATGAAGTACTCGTCAGCATAACTGTGGGGGTGCATTCCACCCAACCCCCACCAGGCTGCACTATGATCTGAGAACAATTCTAACAATTATTCCAACATAAGAGATTTTTTTTCTCACTAGAAACCCTAGCCTGCTTTAAATAAATAGATGATAGATAGATAGATAGATAGATAGATAGATAGATAGATAGATAGATAGATAGATAATAGACAGACAGACAAAACTGATCAGTGTTACATCAAACCACTGATTTCATTGTCTATCCCTAACTTCTCCCAAGATGAGGTCCACAATGGCTTTACAGCCTTTTTGCTTTGCACCTGAATTTCCCCTTTTCAGAGCAAACTGAAGATATAATATCAGAGAGCAAATACTAGTGTGCAGCTCAGACAGCCAGAGTTCAAGATTTTAGCCTGCTTTCTGAAATATGTTGCCCATATACATAAATAGGTTTCATGTGTGGCTTTTATCCTTGCTGCACAGTATATACAGAGAATACTTGAAGTGATTCATTTCATGCAGGCAACACAACTTTTCTTGAAAACAGCCTGAAGGAAAATTTGAAGTCTTTTTATTTTTCAAGGAAGATGAGGTGTTACAAGCACTCTGGAGAAACAATTGAGGAAGAAATTGTGCCTAAGTGCTTAGCCAAGCTAAATGAATAAAAGCAACAACTGCAAAGATGAGCAGAACACCCAGAGGTTAAGGCAGCACTGCACCCTGAAGGCTGGAGGGATCATTCGTTTATTAGGGTAACCAGTCTTTGATGGTTGAGGTTGTGGACTCCATTCTCTAACTTGCTGAGCAGGACTGTGTTGAGTGTCACTTTATTAGTAGCCACAATGTCAACTGATCCTCCATCACCTCATTAAATCATCATTAGGTAACCAATTTAGCAGCTTGAACAAAGCCAAGGTGCTTCCAAATATTGTAAAGAAATGAAACATGAAAAGACATCTGCTTCCTTGACCAGTGATACTTCATGTAAGAACTTTAGGTATCTGTACCTTGATTTTCACTTGGTTCACAAAGATGTTGAGCGTTTCTCTTATTGCTGTCCCACATTCTGCCAGCTTCCATCAGGCATTGGCATGGCATAACTCTGTCTCTCATGTCCAACAGCAGGAGACTCCATGTGACAGGATGTAATTGGACACATTGTCAGCTGGTCTGAAAATGTTGCAAATATAAAGACTGTGTTTACAGCATTAAAGGGTGTTACAGGTTTGGCTTAGTTATTTGTCCTAACGTCCACTATACTAAAGGGGCTTTAACTTTTTTGCTTGCTTAATAGCAGCACAGGTTTTACAATAGCGGATAACTTGGGAAATAATGTCTATGGTTAAAGCTACTCTTTGGTCTCGTGCTCATTTATAGGTTGTGTCCCGGCCTTGATGGCCTGAAGCATTATGAGCTCATCAAGCTAGGAGCAATTATCTGTCTTGGTTTGAGCTGGCAAACTGCCAACCCTCCAAGTACAGGGTCAGAGCCTCCTCCCCCAACACCCAAGAAAGGGAGGAAAAGAGAGGGGAAGGAAAAAACCTTCAAGCCACGTTTAGACTAAAACTACATGTATTTTTACAGAAAGAAAGAGACAATCAGAAGAAAGTACAAATATACACTCACACAAGTTACAAGCAGCAAGGAACA
>VWZD01004846.1:1055071-1126479 GCA_013396695.1 Sakesphorus luctuosus | reverse complement strand
GGCGGCACCCGCGCCCTGACCGCGCCCCGGCCGCGGGCCGGCCCCGCCCGCACACCTGCCCTGCCCCGGGGGCGCGGCGGCGCTGGGGCTGGGTCTGGCGAGGGCCCCTCCGCGGGCGCGGGGTGTGTGCGCGCACAGCACACCTGCGCTGTCTGTGTTACTGTTATTTTATTATCTTTTTTAAACATTTATTGTTATTTTGTTATTTCTGTCAGTGCCTTCTGTCACATACCAAAATGCCTGCGGGGGTTAGGCTTGGAGGAGATTTTGTGTAATTTTTTTGTGGTTTGTACCCTTGGAGTTGTAGTGGGAGGCTGTGAATGGAAAGAATGAGTACAAACTGTATATATTATTTTTTAAAAAAACAGCTATTTTCAGGTAACATTTATGGCTGTGGGTTGTCATCAGTGTTTGCCATGGCATTTATCAAAACTTTCTAAAACATGGGTAGTGCCACTCGTTTCCACTGTGAGGGTAGTTTAACATTAATTGCATAGGATACCAGGTGGTTTTTCACTTCAGGTGTTTGCTTTCACCAAAAAATATAAAGGAAAAAACTTCTGAATATTTATCTCATGCACAGTGTAATTTGAAGTTATGTGGCATCTTGTTCTGTTACTGCTTGAATAAATATTTTTAATATATTTTTCTGTTGTGCTTTGTATTTTGGGATTGCTTAAATGTGTAGTGGTTGTTTAAAGTCAGTTTAGTGCCTTTTCTAAAAATTACTTTGCATTAGGGAGGTTCTGAGTTGCTCAGGAGCATAATTGCAAGGTCTTCATCATTAAACAGAATTAATTAATTTTACTCTGAGTTAGCATCTCATGCTTGCTCTAAGTGAGGTGTCGGAGGAGATGCTGGGCTGAAGTTGAGGAGCTTTTTCCTGTTTTCATTGCACAATGTTTGTTTTGAAAACGAGACACTTTGAGCTAAAGGATTAACAGCTCTTATGGGGTGAATTCGTGATGGAATCGTTAGTAAGTGGGATATGTTGCACATCTTGCTTATAACACATCCAAACTGTGGCTGAGAATGAAGGAAATGATACATCCAATGTTGTTTTCTTAGGATCATTTAACTGGTTGCATAACTTTGAAAAAACTAGCTAGGCAAGCTGTGGGTGTAAATATTTTGAAGTGCTTTTAATGTCATCTGGAGAAGTCAGGACTGGGTTTTTTTGAGGTACTTTTCATTATGTGAAACTAATGTAAAGTTGTTTCAGAAGTGATGCTGGTTTTATTGCAGCTGGAGTGGTAACCCGTGTGTGTTAACTTGTGCTCTGATGTAGGCAGACAAATGGCATCAATAATGCACAGCAGGTCTGATGTTTTACAGCAAATCATACTTTAATAGTAGGGAATCTCTGCTTTTAAAGCATCCTTCATTGCCATGAATTTTCTTTGATGGCAAAATATATGTAAGGATCCAATATGATGGTAGGCAAGAGGTCCTTGGGTGACCATCCATCTGTTAAAGTTTGGTTGTTGCAGGTACCAGGAACTGCAGCATCACGTGCAGCTCTGCTTGCAGAGCAGTTGTGTTTGGGAGGTGAAGGTGGAGCCTGGCAGGGTCGAGTTCTGCTTCCAGCTGTGTGAGCTGAAACTCCTAATTATGTTCCCGTTTAATGCAGCATCCAAAGGGTGGTTTGTTAAGCACTTGGCAAAGCTGCTGTTTCCCCAGTGCGTTGCAGCTCTCTCTGTTTATCTGAGCCCTTCTTTATGGTGAGAAGGAAACACATCTTCTCCCCCCTCCCTGTTCTTAACATCCTTCTAAAAGCAATAAACAGCTACTATGCTGCTTCCTGTTAATTATAGTACTAAGACTGAAAAAGAAACCAAAGTAAACACCCCTCATGTGCTGAGGTTTGCGATTCCTTTGAGTTTCAAAGATAACATTTTGGGAGAGAGATTGTACTCTGCAGCAGAGGGAACTCTCATAAGGCTGGGGAGGACCACCTGAGGTGATTAGGTAGTTTCTACCTTGGTTTGTGCTGTATTGTGTGAGATATTGCTGTATAAAAGCATTTTTCTGTATATGCTTTCCCTCTCTTTCCAAACAAAACATGCCACCAGTGATTTTGTGCAAGAACAGGTTTTGCTCCACGTCCAAGAACAACCAGCAGTTTCAGTGCTGGGCTGAGGGAAAGGGAGATGTCAGTCCTCCTCCTGTGTAGCTGCCTGGAAATCCTGTGTGTATTCCCAAGCTGGTCCTCTATTGCAACTTTTGATGGATCTTAGATCATAGCTGTGTTTCTCAATAAATTCCATCGAGTAATAACAAATACCACAAACTTAGATTAGATATTAGGAAGAAATTCTTCTCTGTGAGGGTGGGCAGGCCCTGGCACAGGTGCCCAGAGAAGCTGTGGCTGCCCCAGCCCTGGGAGTGTCCAAGACCAGGTTGGACAGGGCTTGGAGCAACCTGGGATAGTGAGAGGTGTCCCTGCCCATGGCAGGGGGTTGGACTAGATGGTCTTGAGGGTCTCTTCCAACACAAATCGTTCTGTGATTCTATAAATTTTACCATTTGAAAACTGACTGTTATTTTACCTCTGCCAAACTTCGATTTTTTGTGCGTTTAAAACTGTTTTGTGCTGGCCTCTGTTTGTGACCCACTGTGATCTCAACCCTGCCAGGCTGGAGGGGCGCTGCACAGCAATGGAGAATGAACCAAACACAACAACCTGCTCTGCATCCACCACGACTGTCACCACCAGCTCCACCTCCCGGACACCCCTCCCACAGATCTCCGTCTACAGCGGCCCCGACAGACATGCCGTGCAGGTACTGGGTGTGGGATATCCTGCACTGCCCGTGCAGAGCTCTCAGTACAGGCATTGCACAGTGCTTTACACAGCATTAACCTTCCAGTCTTAATTGCTGTTGTCTGTCTCAATAGCTGACTTGATTGTTTTCAGATATTGTTTACTGAAGGGTATCAGATGTAAGGATAGGGCAGGGTACAGACCTGACTCCCAAATAAAGGAGAGGGGAAGTGCTATACTAGAAAGTCCAGTTGGTTCATCATGTGCTAAGGGTGTGGATTATTAACATAAACGTGTACAAAATAAAGCTGTTTGTTGGACCAACATTGACTACAGGGATCCAGAGGTATCTGTGTGGGTGTAGCTGCTGCTTGGGATCCAGTCCCCTCTTGCTTCTCTTAAAATTAGTTCTCCATGAGCTCTACAGTCCATTCTGTTGGGTGTGATAACTGGGGCTCTCTCACACTGCCCTGGTCTCTCGAAAAGCAGAACATGATGTAGGCTGTGTTGAAGCAGCTGAGAGGCTGGGATGTTATGTTGGCTGGGATGTTGTCAGGCTGTCCTTGGGAGCGTGGATAAATTGATGCTGACAATGCCCTGTGACTTCAGCAAGAGCAGCAAGTTCAGTATTACATAATTGGTGTGAAAAGAATTTATTTGGTTTTAAGTCCTTGTAAAGGTAAACTTCAACATCATGTCAGCATGGTGTGTGCTTTGTAATTGTAATTAATTACCTACTGATTCATCACAGGTTATTCAGCAGGCCTTGCATCGTCCTCCTAGCTCAGCTGCTCAGTACCTCCAGCAGATGTATGCAGCCCAACAGCAGCATCTCATGCTGCAGACTGCTGCTCTGCAGCAGCAGCACTTAAGCAGTACCCAATTTCAGAGTCTGGCAACTGTTCCACAGGTGAGAGTGAAGAGACAAAGAATGGTGTGTTATCTAGAGCAGGGCTACAGCCATTGTCAAATGGCTGTAATAACAGCTTAAGTGCCTGAGCTTAATGCCTCAACATAATTCACTGTTATATTTTAATGACATTGTTATTTTAAATTGTATCTCCCTCCAGACTGTTGGAGGATTTTGTCCAGTGGTATAGATGCTACAGTAGGCAACCATTCCATGCTTTACTGCATGCAGTGTAATGCATCATGTAAATCATCAAGCAGTAATAAAATAAATATTAAAAATAGACTACTTCAATCTTCATCCCATGATTTTCTCTAAACGTTGATGAGGAAGGCAATGGATAGCAGTGTATCTTAGTGAAATCAAATAAAAATAATGAACATTGTAGTGTGTTTTGCCTTGCATCTGGCTGCATGGCAAGTAATTGCAAAATTCAATTTTAACTTTGGATGTGAAAATGTAGGAGGTAAATGACATTTCATTTCTGAAGCACAGCTTTTAACATTAGTGAACACTGGGGGAGACCCGTTTTGAACTCAAGCAGTGGCAAGATTTCCTTTGACCTCAGTTGACTTTAGATTGAGAATGTGATCTTGCAGAGAGGTGGTTGTTAATGATTGTACACGTGGAAATGCTAAAATGGAGTTAAAAACCTCAGGGAAATGGCTGCTTTGTGTCAGAACTGAACTGGCTCTTTTTGGCTCCTGGCTTTTCCTCCTATGCCTTTTTCATTACGTTGTTGTAATATATTGATTTGTCTTTTTTATTGTGATGGATCTGTGTGTGGATAAACAGTTACTGAGACAGAGCAAAGGAAAACAGGCTGGGGACAGCTGAGAAGTTTTGGTGTCAGTCTGTTCATACAGAAACCCAAATCACTGTCCCTGTATTATCAGAAGGGTTGGAATAGCCTGCTGTGGTAGACTCTAGGTATGCACACATAAATTACCATTTTAGAACAGGAGGGTGTTCTTTACAGCATTTGTAAGGCTTGTTTTATTTTTTTGAGGATTCTAATTATAGTAAAAATATTACATGAGTTTTAACAAGGACAGTTTTTAATGATATCACATTTTAGGTTCTGAGCACCATAGATAGTGAGTTGACCAGTCAGCTGCATCATTAACAGCTTGATAGACTTTACCTCTGATAGTTTTTGTTCAAGCCTGGATCTGAAATGGGGTAGGAATTCAAGGAATTGAGCACCTTGCAGGTGGGATTCCATAGAGCAGAGTGCACTTTGCTGAAAACTATTTCCATTGAGTGTTTTTACTGTTAACTCAGAGAAAAGGTAAAGGTAGAGAGGGATGTTTCTCATGGTTTATGCAATAATATGAACATCACTTAAACACTTTCTGGTTTCAGTATTTGACACATATTCTTGCTATTTAGGCAAGCCTGTCAGGTGGGAGGCAATGTCCTTCCCCCCCTGGGAGTGTCACTCAGCAGTCCAGCATGTCGCAGACCTCGGTACGTAACTGAACAAAGCACTCCACCCGTTCCTAACCCCGCTTGGTTATTACATGGCTACTGGGAAAAGCAGAAAAACTTCAGTGTTGAAATTTGTAGGGTTACAGTTGCTATTACAGACACAGTGAACAGGAGCATGACGACTCTGTATTAAGTGTTGGGCACTGTGTGCTGTTGTTGCTGGCCACTGTTGGCTTCCCCAGTCCCAGACCCCTCTTGGTGCTCTGAGGGGCAGCTGCTCCCTCCACAAGCACCAGGGACTGTTCAGGCTCCTGCAAGAGTCACTCCCTAAGCTCTCATACTCTTACTTAATTTCTTACTGGATTCTTGACATTCTTTATTTCTTTATTGAGGGCACTACAGTAGGTTAAAATCATAACTGTGTATCAGTGATTAAACAGCACTAAATCATAAGAATCAAAGTCAATACTCATATATTTATGAAACTGATTAAATCTTTATAGCATTCATTCTGTTATTGATTGTCATCTTTTAACATGCATCTTTTTTGCACTTTCCATATTCTAGGCATGTGCTCAGGTTTCAGTTGTGAGCTCTGTGTTCAGTTCATGCTGTATTTCTTTAAGTGGCATCTTCAGACATATAATTTGCACAGTCTTTACAGTTCTACAGTTGTCTGGTGTAGGATTTGTTAGTCCTACAGACATCCTGCTTATTAATCACACCCTCGAGCTGTTCATGACTCCAGTGCATAACTTCACTGATTTAACTGTGTATTTTTTTAAGCTCTCATAGCTTGGCTTGGCTTACAGTTGTTAGAAGTAAAATCATTCATTCATTAAATTTAGGAGGGAAAGTCTTTAAAGATGTCTGATGTTAAACTAACAGAATAATTGGGCTGGGGCTTTTCAAGGAAATCTTTTAAGTAAGTGATGAAAAAGAGCTGGGCACTTAACTCTGTTAGACTGGTTAGAAAAGAAAAAGAAAACAGAAAACCAAAACCACAACAGCTTTTTTGGTTTTTTGAGAAGATGCTACAGAACAGTTATTGAGGAACATTTAATATGAAATTAGAGAAAGTTTTAGTCTTCAATGTGCACATTATGTAAAATGAGGATTTAAAGTCTGTGTGTGGTGGCACAAAGAAGTGTCCTGATCAGGTTGCATAACTGAAGATACCAGTCCAGGCAGATAATTTAAATGTTTTAAAATGCCTAAATGTTAAAATTCAGGTGTTTTTCTTAAAATATTGTGGGCTCATGCTACATATTCTGTAATGTGTATTTCTGTGGGGTATATTTTTCAGACTTCATGATATCATTGCTTATACTCCTAACTGCTTATTATTTACTGCAAAGTGGTTGCTTGCAGTTTAAGAATCAAAATGTACAGTCTTGCCAGAATTCAGTTTTGTGATGATTGGCTCAACATATTTTTGATACCTTTGCAGTTCAGAGATTTCAACTGCCCCTGCTATTTCTGTCAAAGGCTTTCTGGCTTTAAACTGTAGGATGACTGAATTCCCATGACAGAAGCAATATTTTTGTTTCCTTAGATTAACCTCTCCACCTCTCCTACACCTGCACAGATAATAAGCCGTTCTCAGACCTCCAACAACACCAGCAGCAGCATCACCCAGCAGACGATGTTGCTGGGCAGCACCTCTCCCACCCTGAGTGCCAGCCAGGCTCAAATGTATCTACGAGCTCAAATGGTAAGTTTTGGTGACAGTCCTTAATTTTGGCTCAGGTCTGTCCCCCTCATCTCCACAACTTTGCTTGTTAAATAACGTTTTGGCAGATTAGAAGACCTAAGTTCTCTTTCTTTATTATGCTGGATATTGGGCTGCTCTCTTGTCTTTGTTTCACTCATTTGTAAAATTGGAGGGCAAGTCCTCTTGAACGTTTGTATAAAAGATCATAGGGGTGTTTATAAATCTCAAAGATTTTTTCAACATGTAGAACAAATATTTTGCATTGTTATATTTTTACATTATTATTTTTTAGTTTCATTTACTTAAACTATCATGATAAATTTTTCTTTGAGTAAATTAATCTAATAGTAAAAAAGTGAATCTTAGAATCTGCACATCAGTACATGTAAGTTATGTATGTCCATAAGATGCTGCATTTCTTTTATGGATTTTAAAAATTTCAGTCTTTCAGCATATGTTTTTTTCTTGCTTAACAGCTTATTTTCACTCCTGCAACCACTGTGGCTGCTGTCCAGTCTGACATTCCTGTTGTCTCATCATCCTCCTCATCTTCCTGTCAGTCTGCAGCGACTCAGGTGAGCTTGTGTAAACTTATTACAGTCTTGTCCAGTAGAGTGGGGCAGAACTTAAAAGGAGGAAATGTGTGCTTAGAAAAACTACTCAGCTGAGACCACAGAGCTGATGAGCTGCTCTGGTGCTCCTGCCAAACTCCAGCTGTTGTCTCCCATCTCAGTGGAGGTCACTTTATCTGCTGAAGGTTGAGTTGTGCTCACAGGGGTGGGATTGCAGTAAATGCCTCCTGCATGGCAATGAGGAAACAGCTACTCTTGTCTTCTGAGCAGGATGTGAAGGTGTCCTGTGGTGACACACTGAGCAGTGAGAAGTGAAATGTTCATTGTATGAGTGCTAAATGTTGAGTGAGGCAGGGATCATGTAGTCAAAACAGTGGATGATGATAATAATTTAGTCCTCTTTTTCATGTAAATATGATGTAAATTAGTGCTACAAGTCATTATCCTTGAAAATAAAATTGTAGCTCAGCCCGTAGGATTGGAGGTCTGGGATCATTACATACAGAATCTGGCTGTGATACAACAGACCTCAGTAAAAATAGTCCCTGACTGATTTACTTTCAAAAGGTAAACCTGTTGTTTCATGTGACACTTGGAGGTATCATGGAAAGGTAGATTAATACCACTGTAGAAACAAAGATCTCAGTTTTGTCAATGTGTGGATAACACAGAGCAGATTCTGATCCCACTGACTACCCAAGGTCTGGCTTATGTTGGTGTCTGAAAGCTCAGTCAGACCATTGCACTTCTGCACTGTCTGTATGAAAATAAAATGGCTTTTGCTTAAGATGTTTTTTGTCATTCACTTTGAAAGTACAATAAAAGAGAAAAATGCAAGTTTTAATTCAAATTAATGAACAATATCCATTTCTTTTAGAAGTTCAATAAGGATCAAAAGACTTTTCTGTGTTTTCTTTAGCACTGCAGTGATAAAGATCCCTGTCCTCTAAATTTTACAGCTTAAAAGATACTTTAATATGCAGATTTTTAGATTCTTTTGATCATATAGGATGAGAAGCATTACGTAATGTAGGTTTTTTTGCTATTTTTGCCTGATGTTTGTCACAGATGTTTATATATGGTTTGTTTTTTTCATGTTTTGCTCATTTCCCAGGTTCAGAACTTGACACTGCGCAGTTCAAAGCTGGGTGTGTTGTCAAGTTCCCAGAATGGCCCACCAAAGAGCAGCAGCCAAACTCAGTCATTGTCCCTGTGCCCAAATAAACCTGTCACCAGTTCCAAGGGCAGCCAACCAGATCCCTCAGAAAGCAACAGGAAAGGCGAGAGCCCAACTCCAGAGTGTCGGAGCACGCCGGTCACACGGACATCCAGCATACATCACTTAGTAACACCAGGTGGGATGAAAATGGAGCTACAGCAGAGTTATTTTAGTTAAAATTAATTTGTACGTTACGGTTCTGTCAGAGTTCAGTGCTCTCTGACTGGGTTCTTTTAGATATTCCACATGAATAGCGTTTAAATTAGTAGTAAATTTACCTGATATTGGACATTGCACAGAACGTTGATTGAGCAGAGTGATGCAGGAATGTTCTTTAATCATAGTAAAAGCACAATATAGCAATGGCAATACACAGCTGAATGACAGCACAAACATGATTCTCATTCCTGGTCTCTGTATGGTTGTTGTCAGGACATGTCATCCCCAGTCTCTGGGAAACAATATGTAGGCTGAAACCACCTCAAGGCTTTTTCTGTCATCAAAATCTATTTTGTTGGTGTTATGTTTTTTTTTCCTGTCTTGTCTATATCATCAGAATGTTCTTATATCAAGTACCTTTACAAATCCATGGGTAATAATGCTCAGAATCTTAGTATGTTATATTAAGAGAAGTGCCAATAACCTGCAGGTGGTTAGACAAGCACTTCATTGCATGCAGCTTATTTGCATCTTCGCTTCCTTGTTTTGAAAGAGTGAGGGTAGCTTAGACAAGTGGTCTGGATTCTGTGGAATTTAGCTTGGCTAAGGACAGATTTTAGAGAAAGAGTGGGACTTGGAGGCAGACATTGTGGAGGTAACTGAGCCCTAATGCTCTCAGA
This sequence comes from Sakesphorus luctuosus, assembly GCA_013396695.1. NCBI lineage: Eukaryota > Metazoa > Chordata > Aves > Passeriformes > Thamnophilidae > Sakesphorus > Sakesphorus luctuosus. The sequence continues at coordinate 1,117,030 of VWZD01004846.1, read as the reverse complement.
ACTCAGTTTAGTAAGGAAGAAATCCATAAAACACCTGCATAAATGAGTTTTGTCTCAAGTGGACAAGACAAAGCAAGAAGGTTTGCATGTGCAGGACGTGTGTGTGCTGTAAGCAATTATTAGTGAGTCTCTGGTTCACTTAAAGGTGATGTGATATTTCTGGAAGTTACACTATTTTTAGATTTGTACCTCTCAGTTTGTGAGTTCAAATTCAAGGAAATACTTCCGATGGTTTAAATTTATCCTGAATTCTTGGAATTTTAGTTAATACTATTTTTAGAGACTAAGTAAACTTTAACTTAGCAGTTATCAACAAGTCCTTTTGATTGTGACATGCTTATCATTTCTGTTCCAGTCTATTTCAAAGCAAAGGTTAAATTCACCTGAAGTCCCATGAAATTTTTAAATAAGCAAAGGCTGGATCCACAATAATCTTAGAACTAGCACCAAAAAGTTAAATTTATGTACTGTTATCTAGAAAGTACATATATGTAAAAAGCATGACTATGTTTCTTTTTTCATTGCTGCATTTTCACAGAATCACAGACTATTCTGAGTTGGAAGGGGGGACCCATAAGGATCATCAAGTCCAGCTCTTAAGTCAATGGCCCACATCGGGGATTGAACCATGACCTTGGCATTATTACAACCAAGCTAATCTCAGGGTCAATCAATTTTGCTTTGGAAATAGATATATTCCCCTAATAAATTGTTCTTGTGTACTGTGTGCTGAGAAAGAAGATATTTGTAAACATATCTCTTAAGTTTTAAAAATATTGTGGTGATCTTTAAAGTGAAAACCTTTTAAAATATTTTTATAATGTTTTCAGGACTTGAAGAATAAATGCTAATTGTCATTTTTTTCCCTTTCACAGCCTCATATTCTCCATTGCAACCTCATTCTCTAGTAAAGCATCAGCAGATCCCACTTCATTCACCACCTCCAAAGATTTCCCATCATCAGCTGATCCTGCAGCAGCAGCAGCAAGTCCAGCCGATTGCACTCCAGACTCCTTCGGGCCAGGAGCCGCCTCCATCCCAGCACTGTCTGCCCGTCTCAAGCCACGGGCTCCCTCCGGCTCCCAGCAGCGTCCCGTCCCACTGCTCGCCCATCCACGTCCATCCTCCGCCTCTGCCGCTCTCTCCCACCCCATCCCAGTCCGCTCAGCAGTCAGTGGTGGTGTCCCCTCCGCCGTCCCACTCCCCGAGTCAGTCCCCCACCATAATTATCCACCCCCAAGCCCTTATCCAGCCCCAGGCAGGCTCCCTGGTGCCGGCGGCTCTGCAGCCGGAGCCCGGGGCCGCCCCGCCCGCTCCGCCCGCCCCGGTGCGGCCGCTCAGCCTCCCGCACCTGCCGCTGCCGCCCTCGCCCGCCGTGCACATCGGGGCGGTGGAGCAGCCCGGACTGGTGGCCCCGGCACCGCAGCTCGTGCCCCCCGGGCCGCACCCGCAATACCCCGCCCTGCAATCCGCTCCCATCCCGCTGGCGGCGTCGTCCTCACAGATCCAACCTCTGCCCTTGCAGTCGGTGCAGCCTTTACAAGTGCAGCCTGAAATTCTGTCCCAGGGCCAGGTTTTGGTTCAAAACACTCTGGTTTCTGAGGAAGAACTTCCCGCTGCGGAGGCTTTGGTCCAGCTGCCGTTTCAGACTCTCCCACCGCCACAGACCGTCGCAGTCAATCTTCAGGTGCAGCCATCAGTTCCCATTGAAACTCCAGTGGTAAGTGGCAGCATTGCGTCCTTTATTCTTTATCCTGGGCTTCTCCAGAGCTGTGATTCTGGCCCGTTGACTTCAGAGGGCGCTAAACCGAGTGCTAGACAGGACAGAAAAAAAAGTTACTGCTTACAGAAATGAGTTTTAAGAAAACAATAGACATTTTTCCTCTGGTTTATTTTTTGTTGGCTTTTTGTAATGGATGTTCGAGAGTATCAGCCAGGAATCATGAAAGTGCAAATTTAGAACTCCTCTCTTAATGAAATTGCAGTATGTTTGAAGTTTAAAAGTAGATAAATATGTGTTAACACTTATGTTAAATTGTATTTTTATAACTGTGCCATATGGACTGTGAGCTTTTATCCCTTTAACTGAGTACATATAAAGGCATTCCAAATTTCAAGTAGGAGAATCATCTCTATGCCAGATGTGAAGGTGGATAGCAGATAACAGGGTTCTGGATAAGTAATTTTGTACTAACATGGAAATATCCTCTTCATGAAAGAATAGGGGAGTTTTTGATGCTGTTTTGGTAATCCCCATCACTGCCATTTAATTTGGTTCAGGGTTAGTCTCAGACATCTGCAGTTTGTAACTGAAGGTTTTGGCTTCAGTCGCTGAACTGATGTCCTGTACAGGGAAATAAAATTATATGCAAATAATGCATTTAAGATGTGATTGCTGGGCTTTAGTTGTAACTAAATGAGATTAACTTGAGCAAAAGAAGCAACAGTTATAGGCTTTTGGGAGGCTGCCAACAGGTTAAGGAAGGAGGTGTGCTGTTCATTTTTAATTAAGAGGTAATAATTTCAATTCTGATATTTGATGTAGAAATTGGGCAAAAGAGAATAAGCCAGGTTTGCTTTTGATGAGGTGTTTTAGATTTTAATCTGCTCAACTGACTGTCAGTAATTTATGTAAATTTATTTTAATACTTTTAAGGAAAATACCTTAAAATCTGTTATAAACACCAATGATTGATAGTCTTGGTGTGCTCTTCTGAAACACATCGTTTGATTATACTGCTTTATAAGATAGAGAACACTTTGCAGACTTGTCATTAAAGTCACATTTTGCAGATGTGTTTAAGTAGCATCTAATATGTGTGAAAATAAAAATACAGTGAACTATACAGATAAGATATCAAAGAAATCAAATTCCCTGATCTGTTTGACAGAACTATACCTCTTTATATTTTGCTATTTGTAACAAAATACTTTAATTTTGCTGTCACAGACATTGTGATGTCCCCATAGTTCACTGTTTGGTATGCAGTTTGGAAAGTAGTATTTTAGTAGAAGATTAGCATATTTGAACTGGTAATTTATTTTAAAAACTGTATTTATGCAACTCTTTTAAGGTATTAGGATAGAGTGGAAATCTCTCTAAAGCAATAGTTTGTTGGATGCAGATTTACCAAGTGGAGAATGTATGTGAAGAAGAGATGCCCGAGGACTCAGATTGTGTCCACATGGCAAGAACACCCACACCACCCACCTTGTCCCCACCAGCCATAACCCTGGGGAATGGAGAGGCTCTGAATTCAGAAGATCCTTTGTCAGGTGAGGACAAAGGTCAGACTAAGGTAGCTTTTGACTTACAGCTTTGTGATTTGTGTAAGCCAGCTGTGCTTATAGTTAGTAGGTACTGAGTAAAGGAAAGTGTTTGCATGAGACTGTGTTTGTTTCTCTTGACAGACTATCCCACAATCTTGTTTTAAAGATTTAAAATGTAAATCCTAGGGAAGAGCCTGTGTTAGGGGTTGATGGGTGCAGAGATGGGTCTGTTTATGACCTCTCATTTCTAGAATTCAGAGCTAATGGTTGGACATCAGTGATAAAAACATAACAAACTTGTTATTTTTTTCCAGACCATGGGGGACTGCCTTCAGTGACATCATCAGTCAGTGCCTCAGTAATTAAATCTCCATCTGATCCGTCACATGCCTCTATTCCACCACCACCTCTTTTGCTTCCAGCAGCAACGACAAGGAGCAACAGCACATCAATACCCAACAGCATTCCCAGCCTAGAAAACAAACCTCCACAGGCTATTGTTAAACCCCAGATACTGACCCATGTCATCGAAGGCTTTGTGATTCAGGAGGGGTTGGAGCCATTTCCTGTAAGTGTAAAAGTTGCTAAGAATTTTTCGCTACTAATCCTTGAAACAAACTGTTTGTAAGGATGATATTTGAGGCTAGTAGATATTTAGATCCTGAATTATTTTTCAAGTGTTGCTTTTGACCTTTTCCACTGTTTGGTCAAGTGAGTAGTAGGGTATAACTGGAGATAACTACAGACAGTGATTTTAGGCTGCCATTAGGAATAACATTTTTACACTTGTCTGCCTCTTAGATCTCTCAGTTTTAGTGATACTTTAATTTAAACCTCAGAGCTGAGTCTGTTAAAATTCAAAAATGTTATGATTTGTTATTTAAAGCACTGGAAAGCTCTTTGCTGGCACAGATGTGATTAGTGCTGTGTCTGGTAAAGAATTACTGTTGAAAATTTTAAATCCACATATGGGCAATTTAAAACCTGTCTTATTAACTAACTTAATGTGTGTCTCCTTTTCCCATTCCTTCATTTCTGTAGATATGTCTTCCTTTGTTAAATGTAATTGCAAAGTGTGCAGAGCAGGAGTGGGTCTTTATTTGTTAGAGGAATGATACTTAGAGCTTTGGCACTACATAATGATTCATTGACAGGGAGTAGAAACTGATCATCCCCTCAGTTAGAGCTGCCAGGTTGCAAATGCTGTTTTCAGTTATTCACTCTTGCTTTGCCTTTATTGCAATAGGTCAGTCGTTCGTCTTTGCTGGTAGAACAGCCTGCAGAAAAAAGGCTGCTGGTGGAGGGTCAGATCATGAGTGTTGTGTGTGTTGAGTCAGACTTGCAGAACACGAAACATGCAGACAACTCATCGGACACAGAGATAGAGGACATGATTGCAGAAGGTTTGTAGTTTTTGTTTAAATACCCATTTCCCCCCTTCAGTTCTGTGTGTAGCACAGAATCCCATCCTGTATGTACTTCTGGAATCTTTCTCCAGTATTTACACTGTCTTTAACAGAAACTATTTTCAAGTGTTTCTTTGCTAGCTGCACATCACAATGACAGTTGCACACAAATCTCAAGCACTATACAACTTGTCCTGCTTAGAATACAGTGGTCTCTGGCACAACTCATGAGCTAAATTGATGACTGTGCTTAGTAAATTGCTATTAAATAAACTCTCTTGATCAAATTACTGCTTTTTTTAGTGTCTTATTTCACACAATACATGTCAAACAAAATAAACATTTTGCCCTCTGTTGTTATCTTCGAGAATATTTGAAGCTCTGTTTGCAACAGTTATTTTGCCCTTAATTTGTTAGATGTTGATTCAGTTTTCTTTTCAGTATGAACACTGTACTGTTTCTCAGATTTCAAACAGCTGGTCTGTTTTGTGGAATAACTTGATTGAAGGTTCAGTAAGGTTCAGTTTGCTCAAGGTCTTTTCCATAGAGAATGAAACTACAACTTGCTTAGCTTTGCATAATTGGCTGTTAATCAAAGTATTTAATTAAATATGTTAGATGTGAACATGATTTTGTGTCATTGAAACTGATTTCTTTATATTTCTCTCCTTTCTTTAGAGGGACTGGATGAAATTGAAAGTGAACTTCTGAAGTGTGAATTTTGTGGAAAAATGGGATATCCCAGTAAGTTTCTACGGTCTAAAAGATTTTGCTCCACATCCTGTGCCAAAAGGTAACTCTGTCTAGTTATTGCTTAACATTAGCTGCTTAATGGATTAACCTCTCTTGGTTAAGAAAGGAAGAATCGGCAGTCAACATCTGAATGTAAAATCTTCCATCATTACAGCTGGACAATTCATGTTTAATCTCAGATGTTTTGGAAATGGGGGATAGTTTCCCATTTCTAGTCATCACTTAGCTCCTTTTTTTGCATCACTGTGCCTGGAAATGACCTTTTTCCTGCATCTGCTACATTCCTGTTTTAAGGGGTGGGAATATATATTTTTAATTTGTTTGTTGTTGGGACACCACCAGTAAAATAAACCCTTAATCTTCACATGGGATTTTTGCCTTTGACTGAGTTTCAGCCAGGAAGAGAAAATGGAACCAACAGGTACAGTGTGACTGTAGGTTTTTAGTGGATATTTCAGACAAGCAGGACTGTACTGTGTGATAAAATGCAAAGGTATTTCTATGTGGAAAAATTTTAAGAATGGGAAGGACAGACATCTTCCAGGGATGATTTAGGTGACTTGATCCTGCATCAGGATGAGTAAATGGCCTTTGAGACACCTTTCTCTTGTATTGCTGTGACAGCTGTTGTTTTAATTAAGCAGCATTTCTACAACACTGTGATTTTATGGTTACTTGATTGAATTCAGTCCAAAAAAGCATTAGTGCATTATTGAATATATCTTACTTCTTTAGGCACAGCCTTAGTTGCACTAAGAAATTTGGGCTGTTTACATCAGACAAGACCAGTCGTTGGAATCGGAAGTCAGATAGCCAAAGTCTTGGGCGACGCGGGCGTCGGCCGAGCGGCCCTGAGGGGGCGTCACGAGAGCATTTTCTTAGACAGGTCTGTGGAATATTTGCTTAAAATATGGCATTGGTTTGGGAATTGCAAATAAAACCTAATACTGTAGTGTGTTTGTGCTGCGTTTTCCAGCTTCCAATTACTTATCCATCTGCAGAAGAAGATCTGGCTCCTCCCGAGGACGCCGTTCCGATGGCCATGACCACCCGTCTGCGGAGGCAGAGTGAGCGGGAGCGGGAGCGGGAGCTCCGGGAGCTGAGGATGCGGAAGGTGCCGGAGAGCATCGACCTGTTACCCGTGGTGCAAACTGACCCGTCAGTGTGGACTGTGGATGAAGTCTGGGCCTTTATCCATTCTTTGCCTGGTATGTTATTCACAACTGGCCAGAATTATTATTATTATTACATAGCTACATTCATGTTTATTGGCAGTTTTGGGGTTTATTCTGTTCAATATATTGTCAAGTCACTCTCTTGAAAAAATATTTTTTCATATGCTGTCAGAGTTGAATAATATGAAAAATAATATAATTGATTTTCATTATGGTGGTTTATATTGTGTGTGTACTTGGTGCAGTCTGTGCAGACCATCTGCCATGCAGGAGATGGGATTTGTCACCTTTCCATAAACATTGGGGACATCTGTTTTGCGTTAGAGCTTTGTGCATAGTCTGCAGCTGAGACATAACTGTGGAGTCGTGTTCTTGTCAGGCTTTCCTGAGTTCCTCTGGAGCCTTTTGGAGAAATGAAGGTTGTAGGACACTTCTACTGTTACCTGTTTGTTCTGGGGAAAGAGGCAGCAACAGTTTAAACTGAGCAGAATTTTCTCCCTTCCTTTCTTCACTTGAAAGATAAATGGCCCTTGACCCACTTCCCATCCTTTTTTATTTTGGCCAAGTTGTTGCACAACAAGAAATTGCAAAAGTGCTTAAAAATACCCAGATGTGCTTGGATGAGGGAACTGAAATACATTCAACTTCCATCCTCTGTTTTTCCAAAATTACTTTGATAGGAAGTATTTTAGAACTTTCATGGAAATTCTTCGTGTCCTGCTTAAAGAACAAAGCCTGCAATAGCATCCAGTTATCTGTTTGAATAGAACCAATTTTGTTCTGAAATGTAAGAACTTCTCTTGTTCTCTGAGGTGCTGTGTCAGTGTCTGACAGCCACAATGGTCAGGCTTCAGACATGCCATGATACCTTTCACAGGAATACTGAATATTTGACTTGCAGATGTTTTATCTGTTGTCAGCACTTCAACAAGAAAACCTTTATGATGATTTTAGAGATAACTGTTGCATGAGGTCTGTTTAACAAATCATTGAGAAAAAAAGTCATGCTTTATTCTTCATGTAAAGCCAATCTTTCCCAACCTTAAATGTTATGACCTTCACACAGTAATAATCCAGATGAATTCAGGTTTGGGTGTTGATACTTCCTTCCATGTTTCCTTTCCATTTGTCTTGTACACATCTGTAAATCCAGGAGGAAGTTTGACTATCTGTTCTTTATAGAATTTAAATCTGAACACACAAGAGGACATGAAATTAGTTGCTCTCATCTAGGTAGAAAATTAATTCTTCAGAGTAAATTTGTATCTCTGTAATACTGTACATTTAAAATGGAAAAATATAAAAATGTTAAAAACTAAGTATAACTGAGGAATAATTGAAAGCTGGAATGGAAGGTGGAGCACAAATTAAAGTGTGTCTGAAAAGCTCTGAGACAGATGGAGAGACCACTGGATTGAGAACACAAATGTCTTTAAAAAAACCATGAAAAACATGGCTAAGGGGAGAGAAGCTTCAAATAAACAGCTGGCCATGAGAGCTCTCTTCACATTGTTAGAAGACATTTGTCCATCTAACAGAGCTGCCACAGACCCAGACATAACTAGCTGTTTCTGCTTGACAGATGTTCAGAACATCTTTGGAGAAACCTTTGTTTCCACAGTGTTCTTCAGTGGAAAAGGGCCCTCAATTACTTGGAGCAGTCCAACTCCCGAAGACTCTTTTGTCTTATGTTGCAAGCCTCAGTAACCTGAGACCATGGTTTTTTGTGTTCAGAAGAAGAGTTTAGCATGGAAAAATGATCCAACTAGCTTAAAGTTGTACTTGTGAAGTGAGTTACTTCCCTGTATAGATGATAAATGCCTTCATGAGATGGTTGTACTAAAGCCCATAAATCAAAACTTTGTGTCCTTAACCCAGTTAAGTTAGCACAAATGGAATTTACACCTTTTGGACACTGTAGCTGTGTGGATGTTCTCATCGAGTTGCACACAGGAGTGGAATAGAGTATCTTTTATAGCAATAGATAATAATGTCTTTATTGCTGGAAAGAACCTACTTGAATTATGCATGTGATTACTGTGTCAGTCTTTTATAGCAATAGATTATAGTATCTTTATTGCTGGAAAGAACCTACTTGAATTATGCTCGTGATTACTATGTCAGTGCTGTTTTCCCAGTCTCTTCCAGTTGTGGGAGGTTGTTCCTCATAATGAAATTTCAATTCTTAATTGAAATTACCAATGAGTTACAGTGTAATTAGAGGCTGTAGTAAAAATTACCTTCAGGTTATCTCAGAAGTACCATCATAATATTGAGCCTCTTGCATGTGCTTCAGATTCTACAAGCTAAAGGGATGAGTCCTGGAAAAGGTGTAGCTGAGAAGCTCTGCTGCAGGCACAATCATTGGATCTAGGAATGCCCATTTCTAACCCAGTAATTCTATTTTTTGTTGCCTTTTAGGTTGTCAAGATATTGCAGATGAATTTAGAGCACAAGAAATTGATGGACAAGCTCTCCTTTTGTTGAAGGAGGATCACCTAATGAGTGCAATGAATATTAAGCTTGGACCTGCATTGAAAATCTGTGCACGTATCAACTCCTTGAAAGAATCCTAGGAGGTGAACATGAAGGTTTAAACAACAGTGTCTCAGTGACACAACTGACAGTAATGTGCCGACATCTTCACTGTGGCATGAGTGTTACTGTGATGGTTTGTTAAATTGGTGGGGTTTTCCCCACATAAAGACTTAACAATGTTCCTTTGATTATACCAGGTAGTCCTCTGTAGTTTCCAACTAACAGGTTCAAGGTAAAGCTTGAGTAATACTTTGAGTTGAAGTTTTTCATGGAAAAACATGAAGTGAAATATGCTGTGATAGGTTGAAAATTCCCCAATATGTACTTCATCTTATGAGTTTAAGATTAACACTCCGACTCCCACCCCAATCTAAACACATTTGAATTGTGTTGCTGTATTCTGAAAGATTTTCCCCACATACAGCAGTGTTTGGACTGAACTGACAGAAGTGTCCACAGGCCATGTGGAAGCACTAGTACCAGTAAAATGCTATGCATTTAGTTGTGCTCTCTGAGTTTCTTTTAGTCTTGAGCTAATTGTTTGTAAAGGGTAGGTTGGCAGCTGGCTTACCCTCATCTCTGCCACTATAGTATTTTCTTGAAGTCTGTAAAATACTATAAACCATGTAGATGACTCATCAAAATCCTCATGATCAGGCTACTGACACTCCTGCCAGAGGTAGCTGAAGCACATGTTACTTTACTCTCTGAATGCTGCTATGCACTAAGGGGGCATTAAGTGTTAGGTTCGTAGTTTCCCATGCTGCTAGTTAAACTAGACCAGCAGTTCTCAAAGGGGTATTCAGAGTGGACCCTGAGAAGGTGTGTGAGCACTGAGGGCTCAGTTCCCAAATGCCTGGGTGTGAGGAGCTGAACGCAGCCAGGACCAGCTTGTGCAGAGAGGAGTTACTGCAGAGACTGGAGGTGGAGAAGGGACAGCATAGCTCAGATGCTCTTTCACTCGATACCTTTTCTGACATGTCTTTCCCTATAGTGCATTCCCAATGCCCCAATGGAAGCTTCCAAGCACCTTGATTTGTCCCCTGGCCAGTGTCAGCTGGGCTTGCAGTGTCTGAGGAAGGAGCACAAGGTGTTGCTTCATGAGGCCCCTTCAGAGCTCAGTGTAGGAGCAGCTGCTGCTTCCACGAGGGAGCCCAGAGCTGCAGGTCAGCAGGGGGAATGCCAGCACTTGGAAACACTGGGAGAAATCTCCAGAGGCTCTGCTTTGTCCCTCTGGCAGGAGAGTTTGTCTTGGACGCTACAGACTCAGGCAGTGGGATTTTAGTGTCACCCATCATGCCTCTCACACTCTTTGTGGAACAAGTCCATGTTTCCCCAGTTACTGACGGTCTCTGGAGCTGTGTGTGCTCTGAGGCAGCAGCACCTTCTCGGCCTTTGCTTCTCCATCACCTGTGCATGGATTTCATGGATGTATCTGGTACCTTCTGTGCCCTCCCTTTGGCAGCTCTGCTCCCCTTATGTACAGACCTGGATCCCTGAGCTCTTGTATAGGGAAAGAAGGGTACGTGTGCTGATAGTCGTCGTGTATATTTGAATTAAATGTGTATGTGTCTGCAAATAATGTATTTTGTATTTTATGCAAACTATTGCATAATATAGGATTGCATAAGGAAATATTTAGGAGGACTGTAAAGTATTCCTGGAAAAAGAGGAACTGACAAAGTTTGAGAACTGCTGCCCTAGATCAAAAGGAGTCAATGCACATACACTGGCTGAAAGGCGGGTTTGTGACAGATTATTGTGTGTATTATTTAACTAATGATTTTAAAGAGTAAATTGGGATTACAGAATAATCTGTGCTTCATTTTCCTTTAATTAGACTATTGCTTTGTTTCCACTAACAGACTTTCTACCATTATTTTCTGGAGGTCATTAGAATAATTTTTTTTAATTACAACTGTTTGCGCTTACTAATAGCAGGTATTACTAATATTTTTATTAACCACTGAAGCTCCAGATTAGGACAACCCATTGCTGTTACATGCTGGTATGTGGTGAGAGCCCTTGTCCAAATGTCACCAACGGCTTTAGAGAAGGAATTGATGTCTGGGTTTATTTTGGAGGAAAGTTGCTAAGCACTTTCTAATTTGTTTTTTCTGTCTTCAGTTACTGTTGTAAAATAAACTTCTTAGTTGAAGGTCCAACATTTGTCAATGTTCATCTGAAAGATATTCAGATGATGGAGCATTTCCCACTTGTAGCATCTGTAAGATACACAGTGTAGCATATCTGTAACATATGTTCTAAAGGATACATTCTGTTTTAATGAGCTAATTGAAGACTAAAGATATCTTAGATATTTATCCTTTGGCTTTTGTCTAAAAGTTTTCTTATTTTTATACAGAAATTTCACTGGCTGATTTTTAATCTGTCTTCTAAATTGTACTGTTCTTAGGCAATGTAAACAGTAGGGATACATAAATGTGGTTTGATAATGGCTTAAGGCATATTAGAAATTGTGGACTTTGGAGTCTTACTTAGACCTGCAGTTAATCAGTGTTGCATAAGAATTTCATGGCTGTTTTCATTTTGCTTCATTAGGCAGCTTTCAGGAGAGCTGCTCCAGGTTGTGCCTGTGTCCAACTCGCTGCCAGGTGCCAGGAGTCAGCGCAGATCCCAGTAAGGCACAGCTGTTCCCCTTCTCCTGGGGCACAATATTCCCTCTGGGCTTGGGGAAGCCACAGACAGTGATGCTTTAAACAGGGTTGAATGCAGCAACTAAGAATGTGGGTCTTCTGCAGATTGAAAGTTTTTTTCTCCATTAAACTGGAACTTAAAAGCAGACACAGCTGTACTAACCTGTACTGGTAGAACTGCACTGCTGTGGGAGTGTTTGCCAGCAGAGCTGTGGCAATAAAATCAGTCTAGCTGTGTCAATAAAATCAATTAAAAAAAAAATCACACTTGTACGTGAAGGTAGGCTGGAAAATTTTCAAGTGCAACTGAAGTTACTTCAAAATCTTTTGAATTTACTCAGAAAAGCAGTATAATGCTTAGAGTAATAGTCCTCCAAAACCATTTTACATTCCACCCACTTGTTGCTGTTCAGTAGGTGAGGTTTTCCCAGGCTGCCATTTCCCTTGGCTTTCCCACACATTAGTCTGGCCCCCCTTGCAAAAGAGGAAGTGTTGCAAGTTTTAATTGACTGTTTTTAACACTTGCTCCCACTGGGTTTATCTACAAGAAATCCTTTTAATTAGCTGTATTTGCTGGGCTTTTGCTTTCTGTATTCAGACTTCTGCTGCTGTGGGCTACATCTCACAGTAATCCCTGCAGTATTTCACTTCCTATCAGAAGAAATGGAGAGTGTTGTGGGATCTTAGCTCAGAAGGGAGATAATTTGCATGGCTTTTTTGCTTCCTTTTTCTCCACTAGTCTCCACCGTGCCCTACTCCTGAATGCAAATTGCAGCATTAGCCCAGGGCAAAGCCCTTTTGCAGAGCTCTGGGCTGAATGTGGCTGTCAAGATTTCATCCAGAGGAATTAGAATGGCTACACTTGTCTCAGCTTCAGGGTTTGTTTGGGGTTTTAAGGAAGTGCACATGAGTGATCAAAATGGGTGTTCAGCCTCTCCTGCTTCATCTGGCTCATCTCACTGAGCTTTGCAGGAGGGGCAGGGAACTCCAGTGGGGAAGCTTGGCCACCTCCACTGACTGAAAGTGCCAGTTGTCTTGGATCACCAGAGAGTGTTTGAAGGGTTTTTAGACAGGCAGCTTTGTAAATCCCTTCTTTACTCACTAATCCATCGTATTTTTTACAGAAATGAAGCTCTTGATGGATGTTTGTCCTGCAAACACCCATTTCCTCATCTCTTTCCTGTGAAAGCAGGTTTTTTACCCCCTTACTTGTTTTTGGACAAATCACAAGTGGGAGTCCAGCCTTTTGGACAGAACAGATGGACTCCACCCTAACAGCAGATTTGGCAGCAAGAGGAAAGGAATAGGATAAACCCGAGTTTTTTGAGCAGGTGTGTGACAGCTCTAAGGAAATGTTCAGGTGTAAAGGTGTGGGTTCAATGGAAGTTTGTCTTGACACTGGGCTGGGTGTAGTGTGTCACTGCCTGGCATGCCAGCTAAAACTAATGCCTATTTCAGGTGACTGTTCTCATTTTAACGTCACAATATCAATGTAGGAACTTCCAGCTTAAGAGCTTAACAGATTTCTTACACATTGTCAAACACAGAGCGCTGAATGATCAAAGAATTTGGTGACAGCTGTGTTGGGAGTCCTGGTTTTGCAAATAATTACACATCCACATGATTTATAACATGAGTAGTTCTGATGCTATTGAGACTATTCATGTTCATTAAAACTAAGCATGTATAAAAGCTTGCAGGGTTATTTTCTCACCAGTATTGCATAAAGATTTCCTGTTAGCATGTCTTTAGAAATACATAGTTGTCATCATTTACCACACTCCTACTCATCCATTGTTTTATGCTGCAGATAATGACTCTGTAAAAGAAACAATCTAGGATTCTTTTTTTAACATTAACCTAAATTATTTGATTAGACATGAAGACAAACTAACATTTCAGAGTATTTTGTTTTCAATAACCTGTTACTGTTCAGTGCTGAGGGGAACAGGTATGAGCAGAGTATAAATGAGTGATTTCAGTGTAAGGTGTTAGTTGCTCATAGTGAATTAATTTTCAAGGCATTCTTGCTCAGTGAGCTGCAGTTGAGACAGGAAATACTGTGAGGAGAAAGAAATTTAAACTCATTTAATGTTTAGTTCATGTAAGATAAGCCTAAATTAAGTTCATTTTAAAAGAATCACAGAATCATAGAATGGATTGGGTTGGAAAAGACCTCCAAGATCATCAAGTCCAACTCCTGGTCCAACTCCAGTCCCTTTACCAGATCATGGCACTCAGTGCCACGGCCAAGCTCAGCTTAAAAACCTCCAGGGATGGGGAATGCACCCCCTCTCTGGGCAGCCCATTCCAATGCCTGAGCACTCTCTCTGCAAAGAAGTTTTTTCTGCTCTCCAACTTCAATTTCCTCTGGCAGAGCTTGAGCCCGTGCCCCCTTGTCCTATTGCTGAGTGCCTGGGAGAAGAGACCAACCCCCAGCTGGCTGGAACTTCCCTTCAGGCAGTTCTAGACAGAGCTGAGGTCACCTCTGAGCCTCCTCTTCTACAGAATTTGCCTTTAGTAATGAAAATTTATTTAGACCTGATCTGTTCTATGTAGTTACATCTCCTGGATGGCTTTGCAAATAGAGTTATTTTAAAAAGAGGTGGTGACTGTGGTCCAGACCAGTTCCAGCTGTGTCCTGAGTATCCCCTGGGTCTCATGGTCAGCACTTTCACACCTGCTCAAAGCCCCACTTGAAGCTGCTGTGTAGGTTTGTTTGTAACCTCAGCATTGAAACCCACACACACCTCTCATTCCCTTGAAGGTTGTGCACAGTATTTACTGATCTCTTACAGTGAAGTGGAAGGGAAAAACTCAAAGTTGTGAATATGTTTTTATTTGCAGATCTACAGTAAGCTCATATTCCAGCTTTTGTAGCCATGGATCTAACTTCAAGGCACAGTTCTGGGAGTCAGTGTTGTGAAAAGATTTCAAGTTAAATTTTAAACCTCAAGCATGAATTCCTGCTGAATTATCCAAAAGGACTCTGTATAGCAAGGAGCTACAAAAATGAGATAGAAAATGATTTTTCTTCTAGAGGTAATTATAACTTGAGCACAGTTGTACATTCATAGAATAGTGATCATAAATACTGTTTAAGTGCAATACATAACACTTAAGGAGCATTCTGGTTGTTTTACAAGCACTGTATTGGTACAAAGGGTTGTTGAGAGGCTTGTGGTGTTGTTCCTTGGTCCTAAAGGCGGTATCCATGCTGATTATGGGATTAGGCTCGAAGCACAGATGTAACTGATTCCTGAGGGGTATCTGTTTCGTGGGAGAGACCCGGGCAGGCTGTGGAAGGCTCATGTTCTCCATTACATAGCCAGGATGTTCCCATCCTCTGGCTGCTTTTTGCAAAGTTGTTTTGGAAAGACCAATGAGAGATTCTGCACACTCAAATGCATTTTTAAGTAGCCTTTGTGTTACAGAGTGACCAAACCAGTACTGATGAGGAAAGATGTGTGTAAAGATGGTTTTTATCATCGTGTGCCAAATACTCCAGAGTTGAAAAGACATAGACTATCTCATTGCAATCAGTGTTGATTTCTAAGACATTCTTTGTATGAGGAAAGTACAGAAGTTTCTCATTAAGGGTTAACACTTGAGCTGCTGTTAGCATTAATATAAAATAATCCTATAAGAATTAAAGGCTGTAAAGTATTTGAGTGGTGTAAGGCCATTAGTTGCTGGCTCAGCACAAGAAGGGATGTGCAGAGGAGATGCAGCAGTGGTTGGTTGTCTGCAGTTGTTTTCTTTCAGATATTACCACCATCCTGGCATAACTTCTGTCCTCTCTGGCAGTGAAACTCTCACCCTCTTCTAGAGAGGAACATGGTCCAGGGCTGCATGGCTGGACCCAGGGGTCAGTTTTGGACCAGGTAAAAGAAAATGCACCAAGGAAAAGACATATTTGCTAGGAAGGCAGTAGGATGGAGATCACTGCACAGCTGGTGTCTCCCTCCATGAATGTCAAGGGTAAAAGGAAGTTTACAAACAGAGTTACCATGAATAGTTTTAATCAGACACCACAGAGGATGCTGTGTGGAGTCCTGCAGTGCCACTGTTGCCTCCTCAGTGCGTGCAGCAACAGCCTAAAGATTGATGCTCTTTGGCACTTGCCCCAGAAAGTATGGAAGAATAAATTTGACATAACATCAATCATTAATATTTCCTTTGGCCGTGTGTTATGGATTCCCTGTAAAAAAATAGAATTGTAAAAACTTCAAATGGCTTTAGGAGCAGTGCAGCAACTATGGCAGCTCTGCCACGCTGGGGTAGATGGGGCTGTGTGAGCTTTAATTAGGGGTTGGGAAGCTGAACCACACTGATAAATAAAACACCTCAACAACCTCACCCGGCTTGTTGCAGTTCCAGTTCTGTGTACATTTGTGAATCAGAAGGGTGAGACTTACCATGCAAAACACACCTGAAATGGACTTGAAAACAACTTTGCCTTCATCTGGTGTGAATTTGAAATAAGGAAATTTCCCCTGTCTCTGAGTCTGTAGGGATTAGTTATTTCATGATCTTCTGAAATGCCTGGTGCATTACTGTATTTGAAGTATTTGCTGGTTTTTAAATAGAATTCAGTTTTGTAAATATTTTGTCAGCCCCATTTCAGTGGGTGTCCAGTTTATATAAAACCTGAAGAAATGCTGTGTCAAACCCTGTGTTTAGCCATGGTTTATCCTGTAGCATCTCCAGCACTAACTAACAGCAATTACAGGTTGAGAGAACAGGGAGTGATTGCTTAAGGTTGTTTTTCCAGTTAACATTGTATGTGCTTTCCTACTTTTAACATGGAAATAGAATTTCCTCCAAGTACGTTTCCCAGCTTAAAAGATGAAATCATTTGTGGTGCCAAACACTTTGAAATATGTTGCTAAGTGTTGCCTCTTCTTATTGCACTAGTTTTAAAATTCAGTTTATGATCATTTGCTGTCCTTTTGATGGCCTTTTTAACAGATTTTCCCTCCAAACCAATTTCTGCTCCTGAAAAATGCTCATGTCCTTCTGATTATATCACAGAAACCTCAAAGGAATTTACCCCAGACTGTGGGTGAAAGAAGCACTATGTGAGGTGAAGTAATAAAATAATCAGACTTTGATAATGTTTCAGAAATGTAAAATTAATTTATGACTGAGATGTGATTGTGTATTCTTCTGCAGTGAAATACTGGAATATTCTTTTATGAGAAAATTTAGCCCACATAGCATTAAATTCTGCAATTAAATCTATCTCTATAATTGATATATAATAATGTAAATTATTACCCAAAATTTAAATTTTACAGTTGAAGAGCACACAGTGAATTATGTAAAAGTATGATCTTCACTTTGTGAATAATTTTTTAAGAAGCACTTTCCTATTACCAACTAGCATGTGAATGAATTTTAGATTCATTTGTTACAATCTGTAGAAGTGAAATTTCTTTAATCTGTCTGTTAATGGATAAATCCATCCTACAAATGCTGAAACAAAGCACCTTATACTATGCTGCTTAAACTTGCTTGTAATTGCACCTTTTGTTATCTGCAGAGTTTTCTTAATGAGTATTCTTGTGTGAAATCATTGTTCCCTGTGGGTCTGGGGGAATGATTAGCCAACCTACAGCATCATTTACTTAGTTCCTCTTTCAGTACAACATTGTATTGTGAGTTCAGTGCTTCAGAAATAAATGCTGCTTTCATTTGTCAGCTTTGGTTGTGTATCATTTATTTCACTTCCACAAAACTAAACCAAGTCCTTTATAAAACTGTAAGAATTTGGAGATTAAGAGTATTTTTGCTCAAAGCCTGACTAATTCTTTCCCCACTGTAGTCCCCTTTCATATTTAAATGTTTTAAAGTAATTTTAACTTCAAAATAAACTATATTTTAATTTAAGCCATTCTTTAACCTTGGGCATGTATTTTTAGATAGTGACTAACCTTGTTGCTTACAGCTGACTGTAATAATTTAATATTTAATACATACTTACACATTTAGAGGAACAGCAACAAAGAAACAATGAAACTTCCCCACCTCTCCTGTGTCTGTGGAAGTTGCGCATCTTGCACTGTCTTTGTACCATGTAAACACAGTTTCTATTTCTGTAAGAACTGTAGCTTTACATTAACTAAAACAATTTATTTGTTCTTAAACAGACAACCCTTAACTTCAATCAAGCTGACAAAAAGCTGCACTTCAACAAGGAAATGCACTTCCAGAAACAAACACAGAAGTTGTTTGAACCTTAGCACCTGTATGAAACTCCAGCCTTGAAGATTTTATTGCATTTTGCACTGTAAAACCTGAGATCATTCCATGTAAAATTCTGTCAAAAATAGGAGGTTTAACTGAGAACTGGTGTTATATGAGCAGTGTCTTCAAGCATGTAATTTGAAGTTGAATACCCTGAGCTGGGAGTGCTTGGTGTGCACTGGGACCATCGTCCTGCACTCCAGTGCAATGTTCACTACAACTCTGTACTCTTTTCCATGGAGTGAAGCTCTGGAGCCGTTTCCTTGTGTTGTGTGTGAGGATCCATGCACAGAGCAGCAGAGCCCACGCCTATTGCAGCCCTCTCAGCCAGCAGCTCATTAACAGATGACAATTACCGCGCTGGGCTCATCAGCTGGCTCCGTGTTTCCATTGTCAAAGGGCACAAAGCAGAATTTCCAGCTGACAAACGGGTCTGTGCTGCACATCCCCTCTGCCAGCTCAGCCCCGTGGCAGCGGCACCAATACACTGCAGCCAGGAGGAAACTGTTGATGAAGTACAGCCAAGGCACGTTCATGTCCACATAGGCCGGAATCTGCGCCCCCAGGAGCAAAACCAGCACCTGGAGAACCACAAAAGGTGCCCAAGTGCCGAGAAAGCAGATGAGGAGTCTGGTCAGGAGCTGCCACCTACAGCAAGTGCTGCTGTTGGACGTGTAGGAGAACATGAAAACAGGCTGACTGGAGAAGGACACGAGCCTGGCAGACAACAGGGTGGTTCCCACCTCCCTCCAGCGGGCCAGGAGAGCTGTGCCAAGGAGCAGCACCATGGCACACGAGACTGAGTAGCTCTGCAGGCTGGCAGAGACAGGGCACTGCTGAGGAGAGACAGCACTCTGGATTTCCAGCTCTTCATAAACAGCAGGAACTTTGAGAGTACAGAAAAACCCTGAGATCCATATAACCACCACAGCAAACACGTAAAGTAACTTCTGGCCTCTTTTAGGGAACTGGGATGTTTGGGAGATGGTGGTGTAATAGTCTAGACCAGCCACAAGGTACACTGGGTAATGCAAAATGCTGTAGGTGAGAGACGTGACCTGGGTGAAGAGGCAGATGTGGTACTTGGTGAATCGCACCCCCCAGAGAGCAAAGTCCTCAAAACAGAAAATGAAACAGATGCTCAGCAGCAGCGTGAAATCAAACAGTGCCACTGAGACACAAAAGTACCCCATAAAACTGACTCTCACGTTTTTTGGCCTAACTTGCAACATGAAGAAATCAAGGAAGACTTTTCCGAGCATAATCAGGAGCAACATGCAGCTGGTTTCAAGAGGTTGGTTGACATGGGTGCAGTGGTACTGACCAGGACCACTTTCACAGAGTCTGTCAGCCATCTTCCAAAGGGTGAAAGCAGCAAAGATAAGTATCACAGGGCACAGTGCTTCATCTCTGGAAAGAAAAGAAAAAGTTAAATTATTTCTAGGTACCTTTACCAATTAATTAATTCTCCATCATAGCAACAATCCAATTTACATCTGAATTTTCCAGTCTCCTTAACTAAGAGTAAATAACTTCATTAACACATCATTAAATTGCCAACTAATGCCTAAATTTTTCTGTTCTTTGAAATACATTCTTGAGAGTTACAAGGTCAACATAGACATAAGTTACTTTTCTAGCTACTGTCCCAAGGAAAGGTTTGGGAGATAAGGTTGACTGTGTTCCTTTCCTTTAGAAAAGAAAGGGGTCTTTCTGTCCAGCTGGGCAGAGGGACGGAGGTTTCAGAGCTCCTACTTATTTTGAAGAAATCAGACAATTACAGAAACTGTACAAGACACAGCAGATGTCACAGTATGGCCTCACAGTTCATTATGCTCATGGAACCTGAAGGAAACTGAGACTGCAGAAATATCCTGAGAGCAGAAAAAGCATCAATACAGCTCCTCCTTTCCCAAAATCCTGGAACTCCGAAGCAATCCAAAGCATGTGGGCTTCACTGGTGACTGGGCTTTTTAGTTCATCTTTAAGCTATGTAAGTACTGCAGTGACAGACACCTCAGAAGAGCTGGTTTTCCTTCTGGACCTTCGTAAGTTTCCTTACGATAACTCTTTCCTGTGTATGAATTCCTAAGGAGAATGAACCACATGATGGCTTCATGTAAATCAGCAAGACATCGACAAAGCTGTCCGTGTTTTCCTCTCTTTCCTTAAAGAAGCAGGATGGTGTCGGTGATCTCAGCGACAGCGGAGAAGAGCTGAGAAGCAAAGGCAGAAGTAAAAAGGAATGGCCTCCTTAGGCTCTCTGTGAACAACAGCTGGATTGGAATAGACACCTGTGTTTTGTAACCAGCCTGACAGAGGTACTGGACATTTGAGTTCGTGTGTCCTGAAAAGCAACTAGAAGTCCTTGGCAGTACAACTTGAAAAGTATCCACAGATGGTTGTTTACAAGCCTACCTGGTCTCGCCGCTTCACTCTCTCCATCGGCTCAAGTACATCCTCTGACACCTGAGAGGTCTCACAGCGCGACTTAACTCCGTCTGCGTTTCCTCATGTCCCGAGCGCTGCACTTGTGTCCGCGGAAAAGGAAACCTGCACGCCAACAGCGTCCCGCTCGGTAAGCGTATAATAATAATAACAATTACAACAATTTATGTATTTTAACGCGGAATCACCAGCCCCGGCTTGCGGACCCGGCCCCGCCCTGCGCACGGAGGGACCAGCGCTGCCCGCGCCTCCTCCCGGAGCTCCCGGCCGGGCTCCCCGCCCTCCCAGCGGGTTCCTGCTGCTCTCCGCAGGGAGGGAGGCGGCCGGGGGGCTCCGAGGGGCCTTCAGGGTTCCCCTCGCCCGGCCCCGGCACCCACCTGCGGCCGCCGCGCCGCAATCCTGCCCAGCGCCATCGCCATCGCCGCCCGCCTCGGCGGGGACCGGGCGGGACGGGGCGGGCCCGGGGCCGGGGAAACAGCACACACAGCACACAACGCGTATAACACAGCTCACAACACGTATGACACCGCAGGAGCTGCCACTTACACAGCACACAGCGCGTATAACACAACACAGCCGCCCCGAGGAACTGGCTCCTTTCCTCTTGTCTCACCCCCCAGCACAGGAAGGCGAAGCGCCCGGTGGTATCTCAGCGCCTCAGGCAGCGCTGTGGGGCTCCCAAACCCTAAAGGATGTGGCAGATAAACGTTTTGGGTTCCAAACGTGTGATATGTGGGTGGAACAAAGGCAATGGAGGTGTGCGAGGGGGATTCAGCAGGTGTTGCTGCATGGCCGGGAGCACAGGATGCTCCTGTTTGGGAAGCCCTGAGTCCACACAGTGGGTGATGTTTGGTGTATCAGTACCAAAGTGTCAAGTGGCTTGGAGGACTTTGAAAATATGTAACTCCTGAAATTAAATTCAGATGTGAGTAGAGATTTCCTGCCTCTTCCCTTTTTTTTTTCCTCTTCTCCTCCTATGGTTCATCTGAAGGATTAAATAACTTCAGGGGGAAAAGAATGATGATCAGTATTCTGAAAAAGTAAGAGCTTCAAGTTATCTCCAGCAACATTCACACCAGCAATAGTTACTTGTCCAAACAATTTTTTCCAGGACTGGTACACATATTGAAGTATAAGAAACTGTTTACACCTGAGGGGGGTATTGCACCTTCTGAGCTCTCAGTCCACCCACAAGTACCTGAATGCCAATGCCTTCAATAGTAACCTTCTTGTTAGTTCTAACCCAAGGCAAAGCAGGGAAAGTGGTTTTGCCAGTGGGAGCTGATGAACAGTTTGGTTGGTGTCTGTCACATGTTTTGGTTTGTCTCTGTTCATGCCTGTCTTATGACAGCAGACAATACGGTGCTGCCTGTGTGGGGAGATGCCTGGAGGTGGAAATGAACAGCCAGGAGGGGACAGGGACAGTTAAGACATATTTTTCTGCTGCTAAAAATCCCAGTGAGTGTGTGCCCTCCAGACTGTGTCAGATCTGTGCCCAGTGACTCTTCCGAGCAGGGTCTTCAGTGTGGCCCGTATCACGTCCCAGTTTCATGTTGTGGCTGCTTCTCAGCTGCCCTTTCCCTCCACCACCTTGTTGTGCTGGTTTGACTGTTTGCTTATTACTCACTGATTACTCCTGTTTTCTGCTCCTGAATGCTGCATCTCATCTTCCATCCCAGAGAAACGATGGTGCAAGATGGGATGCCCTGGCAATCAAATGCAGAGTTTGGCACTGGTGGTCCTTCTCTCTGTGCCAGAAAGTGCTCACAGTACTGGATAAGGGCTGGATCTTCCTTCACAGGAAATCTTGCAGGCACTTGACAAACACCATATTCTGAAAATAATATCTTGAGCCTATCTTGCCTGATTAAAGAGGGTGCATTTATATTCATGTGCACGAACAGAAAGGTTTAAGAGATCAGTTTATATTTGCATGCAGGCACCTGTGTGTGAAAAGTGACAGGAGACTTCTCCTCCAGGATGAGGTATGTGAAATAATACAGCAACACAGCAAACTTCTTGCAAAAGCTGTTTGTGTACTGAGCTTGTGTGGTGTTTTTGTGTCCTCTGTTGCCATATTTGCATAGAGGCTTCCTTCCTTCTTAAGGCTGTTTCCTGCTGCTGGTTGCTCCTGTTTTGAGTTCTGTTTCTGAACTTAACTGTAAGGGTAGGATTTTAGAACAAAGGGTAAAGCAATAGGAGGAAAAAAGCCCTTCTGATTTCAAATCTAACTTGATAACTTTGTGAAAGAAACAGTGACTGAACAAAGTGTCCTCACTGAACAGTGTGAGGCTCTACTCTCTCCTCCCTGTGGGCTCAGAGGTCCCTTCAGAAGAGCAGTTCCTGCATGTTGCTTCTGCCTGATTCAGGGCCAGTTTTCCCTTGCACAGAGGCAGGTGCAGATAATACACAGCTCTTTTACATGAAGGAGGGTGGAGTGTTCTTCCTGTGCAGTTAGAACTGAATCTTTGTTTTTCCCCTGCTCTTCCTGTTTGGGACATGCTGTTTCAGAACCTTGTTGCCATCTGCCCCCTTATTCTGTTTAAACTTCACCTTTGTGTATTCCAAGAAATCTGATGTTGGCGTCTTGGCCACCTCAAGCCACGTGGGAGAACATAAGGAGATAAGTGCATATTTATGCATTTTGATGTCATATGTGAGGAAAGCTGCTCACTGTGAACTCTGCAAAAATGATTGTGAACAACTCCCTGTGAGCAGCGAGGGGCTGGGGGTGACTGGTTTGGAGAGGGATGGGCACTGCGGAGTGTTCTCTGGAACACACTTACCTGCAGGGATGAGTTCCAGTCTGTTACAGCCTTGCCTGCTTCCTCTCCTTTGCCCTGGATGTGCCTTTAACTGGGTGTTGCCCAGCTGGGCATGTTTAATGCCCCATTAGGCTTCGTGCCTTGTCAGCACAGGATCAGCAGGCCGAGTTTTGCAATGACAAGCGGTTGTGGGGCTGCTGTTCCTGAAAGGCTGCGTGTCTCAGAGACAGGATGGTGGTTATGAAGAGTTTAATTTTCTAATAAAGTATTTAACTAAAAACTATTTAACCAAAAACTATTTAACCCACTTTATTTTTATCTAACTTTATTTTAACTGGCTTTAAGGAAGAAAATGCTTGACCATTGTCCCATTTGCAAAGGGTTTTCACTTTTCAGGAACCTTTTAAAAGCACAGAGAATGTGTGTTTAGATCTTCATTTGAACCATTTGAGGTGCTCATCTTAAAAGCAACAGGTTTGTTCTTAGGAAGAACTTGTTGAGAAGAAACACATTTCCATAGTAACTTTAATTTGAAGGCATCTTGTTACAGAATTCTAACTCTGCTTATTCAGTGAAAAGCCAGTGAAGGCAGCACGGAGTCAATGCCAGCCTTGCTGGGTTTTTCAGGAGCTGTTCCCTTGATTTGTGTACCCACCACATTCTTTCACTGCACAAGGTGTAACCTTTCCTGGTGCTCATGGTGACCCTGCAGTGCTGGAATTTTTTGTCTTTGACACAAGCAATTTTTCAGGGAACTGGAAGAAAGATGGTACAAGCAGGGCTCTGAAAACATTACATGAACCAGTAATTTGTAAAACTCAGTTTGTGGCTTGCTGGTCACTGTGATAAGGAACTAAAATTAAGACTGAAGCCAACATGGAGTGCAGGGTGTGATGTGACTCTTTGTGCTGCTCCCCAACACCAAAGCTGAGCCAGCCATCTTCTGCAACCTTTTAGTATTTTACTGCCTTCTGGCAGACTTTGATTGTAAACAAATTCTGTACTGGCACTTTCATTTTAAAGGAAGCTTTTAAGGGTGGAAATGTAATTTCAATTCCACCCTCAGTGTGAAGAATTCAAAACTCCATCCTCAGATTGCCAACCAGCAACAACCTAATTACTGTTTGAAGACTCATAAGCCAGAAAGACAAAATAAGAATTTACTGTGAGGGCCAGTGAGAGTCACCCAAGACTCTGCTCCGTGTTTTGTTTATTGACCAGCAAAGGTAAAATGCCAGTGTCTCTCCTAAGCACCTACATCCCTCACTGGATCCAGGACACCGAGTACTTTTGGGGATCACAGGCTGAGCCTTCTCAGTGTTTGGCTTCTGTTGTACATGATGAGGATTAATGGTTGTTACCACCTGCAGACAACTTTGATCTCTGTCTAAAGCAGGATCAGTGTTTACCCAGTAATGTTAGCTCTCTCTTTACTTCAACTTGCACTGAAACTGTTTGCACAGTGCTGTTACTAACTCTAAAGCAATTCCTCTCTCAAAAGTCTTCTATCATAAATCAGTTTTTTTCCCTGACTGATCATTATTTTCACAAACAGAAAAAATACATGTGGCAGAGTGAATGCCTTTGTGCCAGCCAGGCAGGAATGGACTCTTTGTGGACACTATCAGGAAATGTGCCTTTTGTTTTCTTGCACCTGTTGCTGAATTACAAATAAAATAATCCAATGCTTTATTAAATAAAAGGAGAAGCCCTAATGAAATTGTACCAGCCATTACCAGGAAGTCTATTGAAAACATTCAGCAGCTGCTTCAGTCTCAGTTCCCTTACACTGATAGGATTGTTTCGCCCCTGTCCTTGTGCTCTAAGTGAGAAGGGCACAGTGCCTTGGACCATCTCACACCACTCTCCCTCCTCTGGGGAGGATCTGGTCAGAATCAGCAAGAAATGATGCTCAAGGGTACCTTTGAGTTGTACCAGTTTGTTAGAAGTCAGTGTCCCAGGCCCTGCATCCGAGTGTTTTACAAACATCAGGTCACATACCCTGACAGCAGGAAAACAGGTAAAAATCTACTGGTTTATTCTGATTCTACAGAGAGGTGTTGATCAGAGAGGCTGAGAATCAAACCAGTGAGCCCTTCTCATGAGACAAACCATCTCAGCAGCCTGGAGTGAGCTGGGGATCAGCCTTGTTCAACAATTAAATGTCACCACTCCCTCGCCAAAGGTCTCTGGCAGAATTGATGTCTCTGCTGTATTTAAAGTTAACACATCCATCACAGCTGTGCTGGCACGTGGGTGGAGACACTTCCCCAGGACAGACTGCAGGTCCTAACAAGAGCTGCCTAATTGTAAAGAAAAAGTAACCCCAGTGCTAATGTCTGTGCTAAATCTTGCATAAAAACCACTAAGAAATTGCATCACAACTGTTTTGGAGCTTGGGAAATGTTACAGATTTTCTGGTACAAATGGTGTAACAAAGAATGGTGTTCAAACCTGCATGTTTGGTTTTAAAAATGTATGAGAGGTAGGAGTATGAAATGTCAGCCAAGGGGTAAGTGATACCCCTCCCCTCCCAGCCAGGGAAGGAGCAGTGGGAGGATGTGCAGGTCCTGAGCATCTCCTGCTGAAATCCTTTGTGACTACTGAGTGTGAGCAGGAAATCACCTCCAGAGTCTCCTGCCCTGGTTTTGTGGTGGTACAAACTTGTGGATCTCCTCTGAATTTATCCCAGTGCAAGTCCCTGAAGAGTTCAGACTCAAACATACAGAAGTAAGGCAAGCACAAGCTTTCTAGAACTCGAAATAATAATAGAGACCTTTCCTACAGGAAAATTGATCTACAGATACAAGAAATGAGTTCATCAAATAATATTTCTAATTGTTTCTTAATTGCTAGTGAAAGATTTCCCTCTGTTAAAGGACCCCAGAACACCACAGGTGAGCAGGGGTTATTGTATCCATACCCAAGCAGAGCACCCTTGGGTGCAACATCTCTGCTAAATACTGATCTGCATGGAATACTCATTTATGTTTCACCATTAATTACTTAATTTAAAAAAATGTATGGGAATTATAATATTTTCTTGCAATTAAGAACAAATCAGAAAATTATACTGAGAGAATATCAGTAAGACCATTATAGAATTTTATTTCAGGAATGACATTTTAATAGAGCAGTTATTTAAATACTTTTCCACTAAATATCTTAATACTTGTTCTCATGAGGTCACTTTAGACTGTGGAAGGCAAAAGTCAGAAACATTAAGAACTTTGAAATGCCTGATATAAAAATGTCCCAATAAATAGCTAAAGGTGGCCAAGTCCCTTTGTGATTTCCTCTTTGGTCTGAAATGTCTGTCAGGATACCATAAGTCCACTCAGGATTTTACTATTACTGGCATGTTGTAACCCCTGCTCTCATTATCTCATTCCAAAATAATTTGGAAGTATTGGGGGAATATTTCTAGGAAAACTAGATTACAGTGATGAGCCACGAGTCCTTTCCTTGGCCACCAACCACATCTCTTTCTTCACACCACCTCAGAGATTCAGAGCTGTTCACAGCAGGTCAAGTGAAGAGTTTAAGGCCAATTAAAATTCTGAGCCATGGGAGCCTGGAACTCTCTAAGGTTACACCATGAATGTTTGGTAGTTAATTCTGAGCCCCAGACACTTGTCCCCAGGGAGGCAGTGCTGGCAAAGGGCACCTGTGCAACAACAGGGAGCAGATGGCAACATTACAGGGGTATTTATTATTTGACCATTTCAACTTTATTTTCTCAGCAAGGCCCTGGAGACATTATCTCACTCAGAGGAGGAAAAACATCTGAAAGCCACTGCTTTAATACCCTCAGAAACTGTCTGGGCTCAGCTGCCCCTGTGAGCCCCCAGAGCAGGCTCTGCTCTCCCCACCACACACCTCCCTCCGTCAGCACAACAGGACTCATGAGCAACTTTAATCAGTGACAACACACAAGTGGCCAGGAGTCAATCTGTTTAGTTAATGGGTCCTTTAATTTTTTGCTATGTTAATAAAAAAGTGATCCAATTTATCTGCTTCCTTATGGGCTAACTGTTCAGGAGATTCAAGAAGCAAATACACCATATCCACGAATTGTTTATCAACGCACCCATGATGATGTTTTTATTTGCACAATCTGAAAAATTAGTATCTTCATCCAAAATGCCGACACTGGAAGGGTGGGAAGCGATGTAGGATAGGGGAAAAAAGTTCTCTGATATGAAAACGTCAAGCTTACCCTCATCTTCTGTGAGTGGGCTGAGCAGACAATCAATCTACAGTTTGAGTC
Source organism: Sakesphorus luctuosus (assembly GCA_013396695.1). NCBI lineage: Eukaryota > Metazoa > Chordata > Aves > Passeriformes > Thamnophilidae > Sakesphorus > Sakesphorus luctuosus. Next base: position 1,089,499 of record VWZD01004846.1, on the reverse strand, counting down.
ATCGAGAGGAAAGACGCCGAGTCTTTTCTTCTTCCGTGCTTTAGGCAGAACCTGCAGTCCATCCTCCACACAGGCAGCAGGAAGGGATGCACAGGAGAAACCCCACCAGCTGCTCCCAGGGATTTACAAACAAATCATTAATGGTCATCTCAGCTCTGAGTCCCCACTCAGCTTTCGGAGCAGACGCTCCCCGGCCTCTTCAGGTTAAAACTCCAGTTCCAGAGTACAGAGAGGTTTAACATTAAGGCATCCATACAGCTCTGGTGTTTGCTTTCATTTAATAAAGATCAATTTACTCAAATACATGGAATGTTGGCACAAAACTAAAGCTCTTGTGGAACAGCTACCGATCATACACAAATATTCTGTGAGGTCCTCTCGACTTGCATTTCTCCCATAGATACACCACAAAATGGCTTCAATAATACAAACTGAATGCTGGATCAAATCTCTAAATAATAAGTAGCAGTTAAAGTAAATGGTTTGCTTTATTTGTAAATTATGTACAGAATACATTTTTTTTTCTTAATTATGATGGAGCAGGAGAAAGAGAACAGCCATTATTTCCAAACTGCTGCTGCCTTCACCTGCTGGAGATGACAATTCTCTCTGCACTGGATGTACAAAACCAGTTTGGATTTCCTCAGTTGCTGGCACATGGGCTGGAGAAACAGAGACACTGCAGCCAAATTCAGCACTACCAGCTCCTCTATTGTCAGCAAAATATCTCTGCTAAAACTAGTTTTCTTATGAAAGTTCTCACAATCTTTTGAAAACAAAATCAAGGAAAGTATCAAGAAAGCTGTGGGCTAAGAAGGGCTTTACCTAACTATCAAATGAGTATAACTAGGAATAGTCTGAGATTTGGTCATTCAACTTTTACCTGGTTTACAAAAGCAAGTTTGAGAAGCTAAACTAATTGACCAGTTATGCAAGTACCAGAAAATCAGGTTTTTCAGTAGGTTTGAGGACAATCTGGGCAATCTATCAATCAATAAAAAACTTGTCAGATTGATAAAACTTCTGTAAATGGTATTAATGATTAACATAGTACCAAGTAATCAAGTTAATGGTTAAAAAAAATGAAGGAACTAGATATAAAACTGTTTGGTAACACGTATATTTCAGCAAACAAAGATGCTACTGTATGGTCTATGTTTTGGTGATCAGCCAACAAAGAAAATCCAACCATTTGCACATACTTAGTCCCAAACCACAGTGAGTTATGATTTTCCATGTGAAGGCCTACTTTCAGTATCATCCTCCTCTTCCTCCTCACAATCCCCTTCATCTGTTTGCTGTTCCAGTTCCTCTTTTGTGATCATTTCAAAGTCGTTTCCATTGCCACTACTGTGCTGGGACCTGTCATCTTCGCGCCGGTCGCTGTCAGTGTCTGAGTGTCGCTCCCCTCCTGAGCCCTCTGTTCCCGAGTTCCTCGTGCCTTCTGTTTTCCCATCCTCCTCTTCCTTCTTCTCACTATCTGATTTCTCCTCGCTGTCGTATTTTTGCTGCTTTTTGGATTCTGATTTTTCCTCTTTCTTTGAGTCTGCTTTTGGTCCTTTGTATTCGTGCGTGTAGAGGGGCCTGAAGGAGTCGATGAATCCCACGTCTGCTGTAAGGTTTGGCAGGAACCAGAAGTGATGCCTTCCTCCAGTGATGAGCCAGATGATAAGGAATAGGATGCAGCGAGCTGTGTAAGAGCAAGGGAAACGATGGGGTTTGTTATAAACACACACAACAGACAACCACGGTGTAAGAGATGTCCCCTACTAACATCCACCCCATGCCAGGGACTGGGGGGAAATCCCTCATTCCAAAACAACACTGGAATAATTTGTTCTTAACATGTCTCTCCCATCCCACTAAGTGTGGGTCTTATCTCTGACTCGGCTCTTAATCCCTCCACTACAGAAATGCAACCAAAGAAACCTTTAAAATCCTGTGACACCATTCTCACCATGGAACTTGTTCTTACATGCAGTTCTGGGGTTGTTTGGCTCTCTTTAGTTTAAACAGGCAGCAAAAGAACCTGCATTTATACAGGAAACACCAAGAGGAGACAGGACCCAGAGATCTCTTTCTTCCCGTGGCACAAGTGTGACCCCCGCTGGCCGGGATGGGAACACACACAGGATCCATCGGGCTGTGGCAAACACCGTCCTGGCAGCGGGACCGGCCGGCTCAGAGCCCGGGAAGAGCCGGGCTGTGCCTCTGCCCCCCGAGCCCCGCCTGACCCACACTCACCGACGGCAAGGAGCAGAATGCTGGCGACAAAGCAGCCCGCGCCCACGCTGAGGTAATAAACACCGACGCGCATCTCGGCGGGCCAGAGCGGGAACAGGGTGGCGGCTATCACAGCAATCACTGCACAACGAGGGGAGGGAGAAGCAGGAGAAGATCATTAGGTTTTCCCGGCAGGGTAACGGAGCTTTACAGGCTTACTGTTCGTTCAAAGTATTGGCTTAGCCCAGTGTGAGCTACTGACAGTATTGCAGGCCTTGACTGAGACCCTGTCTGGAGTCACCTGTTTTTGTTCACCAGCTCCAGGTGGCCAAGGGAGCCCAGAGAGCAGCTCTGGGAGAGGGCATGAGCCAAAGGGTGAACAGGGAGCTGCTGTACCCGGTGCAGCAGGAACTGCTGGCTGGAATCATGGTGATCCCAAGGTCAAAGGCCCCACTGTGTCCCCAGGAGATGACACGGATTCTCTCCAGTTGAGGAAGCTGGAAGGTGTTGAACCAGCAGTACTGTGGATGGTCTGTCAGCTCATGGGTTCAGTTCATATATACAGTAACTTAGAATAAAAAATTGAAATTGGCTGATTTGGCTTATCCTACACAAATACAGTTCTAGGGTCAGAAAGGTACTGTTCATAACATATTTAATATTTTTATATAACCCACATTTGCCCAACTGGTGAGCTTAAAGCAACAGAAATCAACAACTTGTGTCTACTCTGACTTACCAAGTACAAGTCCCATGGCAAAAGTTTTAAAGTGAACAGGGTCATAGATCCACACATACACCTACAACAGAAACAGTCTGGTTTACAGTCAGAAAACAATCTCTGATACACATCTCCTTTATCCCCTCACCCAAAACTCACTGCCAGGCTGCAGTGCTTGGTGCTGGAGCAGAGCAAGGGGTTGGGATTGCCAAGAAGGGTAATGGACAGTTCATGTAATCCTGGGGAAAACCATCACAGTAGAACTGATATGAAATGAAATATTCAGAAAAATCATTGCATCAAGTTTTGCTTTTATTTTTCTTTATTCATGAATGTTGTTCAGCATGAAGCCAAAAACACTTTTGCAAATAATAAAGTTTCTCAGGTCCACCAAGGGAAAACAAAAAGGCTTCAAGAGAAAATCCCCAGGCTGAGCACCTGGAACAAAGCACAGAGCCAGAACAGCAGGCCATGTGCTGGGCTCAGATCAGTGTCACTGTACCCTCTGTCTGTCCCACAGCCAGTGTTACCTCAATGTCTGCAGTTGCCACACTCAGTGCCAATGTTTGTGTGAGAACTGTGGGTCATTTGAATCAAGAGCTGCTCGACCATATCAAATGAAAAACTTCTTGGAGAAGTGCAGGATTTCCTGAGCTACAAAAATGGAGGGTGTTTTTCTTAGCAGGGTAAACAGTTTGAATCTAAGCTTGTAACTGAAAAGAAGCTGCTGATTGCTAGAAACCAGCAGCCGTCATTGCACAGGTGTCAATATGGACTCCCAGGAGGACACAGCAGTGGTTCAGTGTGAGGCAACAAGTGTTGGACATTCTGCTTCTCACAGGGTGCCAAAGTTGGCTGTACTCAGGTGTGGCTGCTGCCAGTCAGCTGTTCTGTGAGCCCAAACAAGCTGCAGATCATGACTGGGCAGTAAGACACTGTGATAGCCTGTGTTTATAAATGCAAAATAATGAAGGGGAAAAAATCCCCTCTAATGCAAATACACAACAGTTGGCTCTAAATTAGCTAAAAAAATACTTTAAAAACCCTCTTGAGAGTTGCAGTTCTTAAAAAATCCCAGCTCATTAACAAACAAAATAGGAACTGATGTTAAGACAAGCAGAAAATACCATGATACTGCAAATCCTGTGGTGCAGTCCCCTTTGGAATGCCAAACTACCCCAGGCACTCTGTGTAAAGACAACAGGGAGGATCCGAGCCAGGTGTGATTCCACAGGGGGCAGGATGGAACAGAGCAAGTCAGGTGTAAAGGAACTGACTGAGAAGGGTAAAATCAAGATACATAAAGGAAGTATATTTCTGCACACAAGTGATTTATTTATGGAATTTACTGCTGTGTATGTTTTACAATCAAAGGAATGTAACAATCCTAGGGCAGATTCCAGTACAGCCACACACAGCACTGTAGAACTCACCACTTATCCCTAAGTTTGGAAGCACAAATGTGACTCTGTACATTAAAGAGCTGGTAAAGAATTCTTTGTCTTCTAGAAAAGCAAAGTGCAGAGAAGTATTTAAGGCCACAATTTCAGTGGTAAAGCCGGAATGAGAATTCAGGAATGCCAAAGTGTCACTTGCCTGCTCAGACCACAAAGTCAGGCAGGTATTTTTATTTCCCCTTCTACAAGTGAGCATGATGTTCTGGAACGCTCATGTTTGGGTTAGAACTATCTTGGCATGGCAGTGTCTGGGATAACCTGGGCTGGAGGGGCCTCAGGAGTCTCTGGCCCCTCCTCCTGTCCCAGGCAGGGTCAGCTCTGAGCAGAGGCTGCAGCCCCACGCCCTGGGCAACCCCAGCACTCTGAGAACAAACATTTCACCTCATGACCCCTGAATTACTGGTAAATTAAGTTTTCTTTTAGATTTTTTAAGTTGCTGTCTTACATTTACCTGTCTCTAACATCCTTGCAAGCAGCTCCTTTTTAGATCTCAGCCATCACGTTGCCATTATTTTTTCTTTCAACAAAGCAGAAAGGGTTTGCAGAAATACAGTATATGAAGCTGTTTTCTGGCAATAGCACAGTGACACTCAAAGCTGGAAAGTACCCATAAATCTTACCTCATTTCCATCCAAGAAAACTTGGTCTTCATGTGGTTCAAGTTTAAATTTCCTCTTAGTTTCCTTTTTCTTGGGTGTTCCTGGGGTTTCATCCTGAGGACAAACATCAATATTTTAACTATATCTAATATATTATATGTATAAATCATTATACATACATATATATATGTATATATATAAAATACATAAGTATTATATATAAACATTACAATAACATTAGGAGGTTTTAATTTCTAGTATGTTACTACATTTAGTCTGATAACTTTTCACAAACTTAAGATCATGTTCACACTTTTTCTTTCAAGTAAAGATGCTTAATTTTCTCCTGCTCTTATTAATTACCAGCTGGGTACCTCAAAAATAAAGGACAATTGTAAGGAAAGAGAAATTTTATTTTTAATTAGTATCTAAAGAACAGATTATCACTTCAGAATTACAAGTTGGAGATCAGAAAAAAATTATTTGCAGAGAGAGTGCTCAGGCATTGGAATGGGCTGCCCAGAGAGGGGGTGGATTCCCCATCTCTGGAGGTTTTTAAGCTGAGCTTGGCCGTGGCACTGAGTGCCATGATCTGGTAAAGGGACTGGAGTTTGGCCCAAGGGTTGGACCTGATGATCTTGGAGGTCTTTTCCAACCCAATCAATTCTATGATTCTATGAAAGCTGGGATGGTATTAACAAGAAGCCTGCACAGAGATCAAGAGCAGGGAAAACCACTTCACCATCACCCACTTCCCTAGAATTATCTGGTACTTTGGTGCCATATTTACCACAAAGGCCTTCTGGCAAAATCAGTTTCTGCCCATTTATTCTCTGTCCTCCTCAATCTCTTTCTGTATCCTGTGCTTCCTCTTCCCTGATTCCCATTTCCTTCTCTTTGCTTATTTCCCTGCGCAAAATTAACGCTGTGATTCTGGTGCTGTGTTGTTGTTGTTGTTCAGGTTCCTACCCACTGGCTCACATAATCCATTAAATATCTGTCCAATAAATAATGATTAGTTTAAAAATTAACATCACATTTAATAATGTACCTCCCCTGATGACAGCACAATGGAGAAGCTCCTGCTTGCACAATCAGCACCTCAGAGCTGGGTTATCCCACACTGCCTTCTGTGCTACAGGGATTGTTCTGATTAAAATCCCTCCATTAGCCCTGTGGGTTTCTCCTGAAACCCAAGCCTTTGTAGACAGACTATGCTCCCACTAAATGTGAGAGGAGTGTAAGAATGGGAGTAACTTTGGAGCACTATCCTACTAACTCTCACTGATTCAGATCGCTGTATATACAAGATAAACCACCCCTGCTCATCCAGTTTCTCCTGCAGGTTCCTAACATTTTAATTTAGAAATTCTGTTCTCCTTATAATAAAGAAGTAATAAAATACATCAGGAATGAAATCATGAAAAAAACCCACGTGAAAATTTGTACAGCAACAATAGTTTGAACTTGAAAGATCAAGTGAAATGAGGCAGGACTGGCTCAGCTGGGGAGCTGTCACACAGCACAGCCAGTTACAGGCACCACATACCAAATATTACATTCCCAACATTCTTGTTACCAAACACTGCAAAATTGTTTGTGTTTCACTTGTGCAGCTGTGCTGGTTTTAAATGTTTGGTCACATGCACATGTGTCATTCCAGGCTGATGCACAAGCCCTCCCTGCTCCCTGGAGAGAAGCAGGGTCTGATTAGCTCAGCCCACACTGCAAAACAAGGTACACAAAGGCCAACTGAGGCCTCTTGATCTAGATCAAAATAAGAACAATTCAAATGGTAACAAAACAAGCATCATATTTTAGAGATGAAAACAGGGGAAAAAAGGTAAGTCATATTACAGAATAACCAGCTACACCTTTGAGCCAATGTAATCTTAACAATTGGTTAATGTATTTGTTACAGGTTTGTCTCTTCTCTTACAGACAGTTCTTACCTTCTTACACTCCTCTTTTTCACCATCCTTTTTCTTCTCCTTTTCTTTCTCCTTCTTAGTTTTTTCATCTTTGCCACTTTCCTTCTTGATCTTTTTCTCCTCTTCTTTCCCACTCTCAGCCTTTCCTTTTTCCTTTTCTTTCTTTGTATCCTTGTCAGGTTTCATTTTCATCACTTTCAATGCTCGATGGAAGAACTGTTTTTTCAGGAGTCTTAAAATGAAAATAGTTAAATGATACATTTAAATGCAGCTGTGACAACAACATTTACACTCAATTATGTTAATTAGACACCATTCTAGATTATCTCTCTAACATAATCATGAACAGCATGACTGAAAGGCAGAGGTCACCACCATCTGCTCTATTTACTACACACACCAGGCTGAATTATCCCACCTCTTGCCTGTTGCTTTGCTTTTTTTTTTGGTTCATCTGTTCAGAACTGGGTAAAAAATGGACTTCTCTTTGGCATCATTTTGCAGATATAAATGAATACACAAGATGTGGGAGACAGAAAGCTGCCAGGTCAATTTAATTATCTTTCAGTGCTCACTGAGTTCCTTGGTAAGTGATGTCCAATAAATAAAACTGATGTACAATAAATAAAAAACTTACATATGCAAGTATTCCATTACTGTCAGCTACAAAGAAACCTTACAGCAAGTACAGATACACATATATATACACACACATATATACATATATACATATATATGGGCAGTGGGGCACCAGGATGTCTCAAGGTCATCACCAACCAGTAACTCACTGAAAGGATCACAGCCCAATTCCAAAATTGCAGCACAGACTCCTGCTCCTCAGACAGAGAGATTTGAGAGCTCTGACCATACTCACTCCAAATATTGACAATATTCAGGAAAACCATTTGACTCACCTTGCTGCCCCAAGCACTGCAATGAAAGCCTGAGAGAGCTTTGAGAGCGGAGATGATGAAACTGCATCATTTTCACCCTCAAATACAGCAATAAAAATACAACCATTATGTTTGCACACAAAAGTTTTAGGATGCACGAAGCCCAACTTACACAGGCTCCCAAATAACTCCCTCATCTTCTCAGCTACAGTTCTTAATGACACTGAGGAATCAGTCTGGGTCATACCTGTTGCAGTAATCAACCACAGACTCTCGGGTTGTAAACAGAGCCTCTTCTCCTTTCTTTGCCCTTGCCCATTTAGAGTCCAGGAGACAATCCACAGCTTTGGAGGCTAGAGGAAAAAATGGAATTAAAAATGCACTGTCATTTATTTTCACATTTACTCTGTGTGCCTTGAACCATCCTGACACCAGTCAGTTCTGGGTATTGTTCTACATCCTTTCAAATCTTTAAAGGAAGACTGGTCACTACTCTGAAACACTTTACTCTTGACAACTACACACCTTTAAATCACAGAGTGAAAAGGTTACTGTGTTTACTCCAGGCTAATCAGATTAAGTTTCTGGCTCCCTAATGCCTAGGTAAGTTTTCAAACCCAAACTGTAAGATCAGTACTTAATAGATAAAGCACTAATAATAAAACCAAAGCAGCCTCTCCCACCCTCCAAGTACAATGTTAAAAAAAATCTTAATTATCTGGTTAAAAGTGACCCTACCAATAAAATAATCAACCCGGTGACCCATCATGTTGGTGGACTTTGTTGGACAGTTGAAGCGCAGGTATTTGGCAACAGCCTTCTCCTCCTTGAATGGCTCACCAACTTCCTACAGAGAGAGAGGTCAGAAATTAATAACCTTTTAAACACATCAGAAAATCACAGACTCACAGACTATTCTGAGTTGGAAGGGACCCACAAGGATCATCAAGTCCAACTCTCAAGTCAAAATCATTAATTTGGGCTAAAAAAATCAGGTATGGCAAAGTCCTTGGTAGTCCACAGAAAGATATAAATAATAAATACAATATAAAGGATGTGAAAATAGGTCAAGGCATTTTTTCCAGAGGATTTTCTGTTTGTATGAAGCAAAAACACAGGAATTTTTAATTTAGATGATCTGAAGTACAACTAAGAACTCCTTTACCAGCTCTGCCAAAAGAACAAACTAAAGGAGGATCTAAGAGGAGAGCAGTGGGCACATGGGAAGCTGCTTGAGGCACTGGGATGGAAACAGTTGTGAGGCTGGGAGCAAAGGAAAACAGTGAGGAATGAGCATGTATGAAACAACAGCAATGTAGGAACACTGACAGCACACAGGGCAGCCTGGATTGCACATGAAAAAGGAGAAGACCATGTTAAAAAGAAGTTGAAAGATTTGACTAGAAAATTTATGTGTGACTGCACGACTACAAAATGACTTGAACTCCAGAGTACCCTTGAGAAGATTCTTCCAAACTACAGAGCAGGAATATAAGTAGGAAGCACAGCAGGATGAAGCACATGAACATCTAAACAGATGTCTGCAAACAGTCAGGAATTCTGTGCTTTTACCACCTTGCAGAGGCAGCACAACCCAGAGATGTGCACGGCAGGACAGAGATGGGCATTTTCAATTATGTAAAATTAAGATCTAACATTTGCAAGCAGGAAAGGAAGAACTTTCTAATGTTCCTGCTTCACAAAAACGTATCTGAAAAAAAAATTAGGATATTAAACTGACTCATGCAAAGTTTTCTAAAATTCCTTTCTATGAGAGTTCTTTTAATCCATAAGGTTTAATTCTGCAACCCCTCCTGCCACTCATGGATCACTGGGACATCCTTCCAGACTGCTGCATCTCCTCTGTACCTGTTCTTCTCATGCTGCCCAAAGAAACAGATTACACAAACCACAAGCCAGATGGGTCATTTACAGGAATAAAACAATTCAGAGTCCATTGAAAGACATAATATTCCTAAAGGTCAATAAACATATACAACCTCCATTACAGCTTTTAAGATGTATAATCATAATATCAAAAGCACCATGTTAAGTGGAAATGCAAGGTCAAATGGATGTTGTTGTATCAGAAGAAAAGCTTCAGATGGTAAGAGTTGTTAATTTTCAACAGTTAGCACAGCTGACTTTCAAAATCAACTGGTTAATGAATATCCTTCAGGAGGAGAATTGTTGCTTTTCCCATCTGAGGACAATTTTAAAAGAGAATAATCCAGACATAAGGTATCCAAATGACCAAAAGACCCCGTAGTTTGTCAGCTCTGAGATTTTTCAAAGTCTAAATCTTCTGTATCTAAGTGGAAACAGTCTCACACTCCCCAGCTGGTTTCACACACATGCCCAAATTAAGCCAGATGATCCCAACAGTCCTCAAAGGGATTACAGTATCTCCTTCTCCATGTTCTATCCTTTTTTTAAAAGATTTTTACAATCAGTATCAAACATCAGGTAGCTCACAGAAAACTGTTCCCTGACAGTGCAAGTATGCACAGAATTCACACTGTGGTTTGCTGTTCCCTTACACCGCCCAGTTGTCCCAGTAACTGTAAATCACCTACAATGGCAACAAGTTTGATACCAAAACAATTTGGTTTAATAGCAGAACAATAAATAACCTGTCCCATCCTTACCACATGGGCTGAGGCGCCAGAGACTGGTGACTGCAGGCAGCAACTGTGGGTCACATAATGCTTTGTGGTATTTCCTACCAGCAAACTGAATTTGGAACCATTCACAGGGCAAATGTTGTTCCTCGTGGCACAGACAGTGAAACAGTCACAGGAGCTGCAGATATTCATTCACCTCGGAGTTAATTCCTCTGCTGAGGTGGTTGTTCTCCTTCTTCCTAAAGTATTTATGATTCTGCTGGGCCATGTGATGCACCACACAGGCCGGGACTGGCACCAGGAGATTTTATTGCTCCTTTCTATTCATTGCTTTGTCCTTTCTTTGGGATAGTTTCATAACAAAAAAGCTTTCCTGTGAGACACAGCCACAGTTTAACCCAGCCCGTTCAGAGAAAGTGTCCCCTGCAACTGAATCCCCATTTTTCACCCTGTTTCCACCTCTTTGTTTGCAGAGCCAGGCTTCTGTCAAAATATTAAAAGATGACTGACAGAAGATAACATTATATTCCCTCAGGAAGTGAAATCAACCAGAGCACTGAGAAGTTCAGAAACCTGGCCACAACTCTCAAAAGTTGCAGTTCAACCAAACCTTGTGCTCAGTTGTAAAACCAGCACTTTAAGCCTCCTCAGGCATTTAGGAAAAGATCATACAAATTAATCAAGGGATAGTTCTGAAAAAAATATAAAGCTTTAAACCAGGAAACGGAGTCTTAAAAAGGAGTATGAAAACTTCCTGCTCTTTTGCTTTCACAGGGAAGAGAAAAATTCAGGAAACATCTTGTGTAAACTATTTCTGGAACACTGAAGATGTCTTAATTAAAATTCTATGATTAAACTGTTTTAAAATAATAAGAAAAAGGGTAGAGTCAAACTTCCAAGTACTGTTGCTCTAGATTTTGTTCCAGACTATTGCATCTACTTATGTATTGAAAAATGGATGTTGTCACCAGACAGCGTGCAGAATTCAGAGATTTACTGATAACTTACAAACTCTGGGAGAATGCCATTAGAAATAAAATCAACCCAAATTTCTTATTGGTCTAGACATAAGAACTCCAGCTGTAGACAAGAAAAGCAGTGCTCGGCCTGGTGACTTACTAGAAATGCACTGACATTTTAAACCTCTAAGAATAATTCTCAATCACAGTTCTGCTCTATATGAATTCATAATTCAAGATTTTCAAACCCAGGGACCTTTCAGACCCACTGAGGTGAAGGGAAACCCCTAATTATTTACCATTATCTCCCAAATCAAAGCACAGCACGGTGCATTCTGAACTCCCTTCAATACATTGATGCAGTTCCCAGTTAATCCAACCCCCAGCTGGGACTGCAGGGCCAGAGCACATCACAGATAACATCTGAACTGAGCTATGGAAACTGGGGTGCCCGTGGGTTTCCTTCTGCCCCTCAGCTCTGCCTAAGTAGGAGCTGTTCAGGTCTTCTTATTCCTGGAACATTCAATGGATGATAAAAGGCCAGAGCATATTTCTGGTTTGGAAATTTCAGGCATTTTATTCCCTCTTTGCATCAGTTTTGAGAAGACAGAACAATTTCCTTCCACAGCTTTGCAACGTAAACAGAGTTTACGGAAAATCAGAAGAGGGTAAACATTGAGTGTCACTAACAAGACAAGTTATTTCATGTGCAGACAAATGCATTAGAAGGATTTATACTCCTCTGTTTTGAAGGGGTCATCAAAATTGTTTTATTTCAATCAAATGAATATCTAGTTTATTTCTTTGCTTTTAGAATTTCAGATGACTGCACACGTTGTTGGGTGGGAGTGTGTAGGGGGAACACAAACACATCAGGGTCTTTCTTAGGACTTGCTTTTAGAATCATAGAATCAGTTGGGTTGGAAAAGACCTCCCAGATCATCAAGTCCAACCCTTGGCCCAACTCCAGTCCCTTTACCAGATCATGGCACTCAGTGCCACGGCCAAGCTCACTTTAAAAACCTCCAGGGATGGGGAATCCACCCCCTCTCTGGGCAGCCCATTCCAATGCCTGAGCACTCTCTCTGCAAAGAAGTTTTTTCTGCTCTCCAACTTCAATTTGCCCTGGCAGAGCTTGAGCCCCCCGTGCCCCCTTGTCCTGTTGCTGAGTGCCTGGGAGAAGAGACCAACCCCCACCTGGCCACAACTTCCCTTCAGGCAGTTCCAGACAGTGCTGAGGTCACCTCTGAGCCTCCTCTTCTCCAGCACAAACACCCTCAGCTCCCTCAGCCTCTCCCCACAGCACTTGTGCTCCAGTCCCTTCACCAACCATCTGTATTTTCTTCAGTGTCTAAGAAACATAAAACTGCTGGACTCCTGCACTGATGGCCAGTACCAGGATTGCCCCAGGTCTCTCAAAAGAAACTGTGGCAGAGCCATGTGGAGAAACCAGTTCTTCTGGATTGCCATGGCAGTGTGCTGGCCACAAAACATTAACTTTTCCTTACAGAAAAAGATTAGCAGATGTTTTTCGGTCCAGTTCATATCCTAGAAAAAGAGAAGCATTTGTTTTCTTCATTTTTATTTTCCAACCATTGCTAATTTTTTAAGCAAAATTGTAAACATACAGAGTTCTAAAACACATCCAAGGAGCAACGTACAGTACTTTGAAGCCAAAACACACAAGATTCAGGCCCCTTCTAAACCCAGGACAGCTGGTTTGACTTTTTTCCTTCCCACCTCCAAAAATGTAACTCAGAATTTCCAAAAGACTGATTCTTGTTTTAATGACAAGTCAGGTTGCTACTTTTAATTCCTTTTTTTTAAATTTTTTTTCTCCTTGATCATTGTTTCTTCCTCCTCTACCACCTGATACCACTCAGCTTTCAAAGATGTTATTTAGCCATTCTCCTTTCTTATCATCCCACTCCACTTTACCAGAATTTATGAGAATATAAGGACAAATAGGCAAGCTGGATTAAAATCTGCATTACTGGGAAGCCATTGCATTGTCCCTTCTGCAGATCCTTTCCAGAGTCACTCACACAAAGCTGCAGCACAGGAGCAGCAGCACAGCTGTTGCATTTTTGGCTACATCAGTTAATGATTAGTAGATGTCCTTCATCAGGAGAATCACAGAGCCTGAATCAAGGGAAAAAAGTCCATCAGGAAAGTTTCTGCCACTGATGGCAGCAATCACAGAATCACAAAATGGATTGGGTTGGAAAAGACCTCCGAGATCATCAAGTCCAACCCTTGGGCCAACTCCACTCCCTTTACCAGATCATGGCACTCAGTGCCATGGCCAAGCTCACTTTAAAAACCTCCAGGGATGGGGAATCCACCCCCTCTCTGGGCAGCCCATTCCAATCCCTGAGCACTCTCTCTGGAAAGAATTTTTTTCTGCTCTCCAACTTCAATTTGCCCTGGCAGAGCTTGAGCCCCCCGTGCCCCCTTGTCCTATTGCTGAGTGCCTGGGAGAAGAGACCAACCCCCACCTGGCCACAACTTCCTTTCAGGCAGTTCCAGACAGTGCTGAGGTCACCTCTCAGCCTCCTCTTCTCCAGCACAAACACCCCCAGCTCCCTCAGCCTCTCCCCACAGCACTTGTGCTCCACTCCCTTCTCCAGCCTCATTGCTCTTCTCTGGCCCCGCTCCAGCCCCTCAATCTCTTTCCTCAACTGAGGGGCCCAGAACTGAATACAACACTTAAGGTGTGGCCTCCCCAAGGCAGAGTCCAGGGGAAGGGTCACTGCCCTGGGCCTGCTGGCCACACTATTTTCTGCCACCTCAGCCACCAACCTGCAGTGAGACCCGAACTCAGGAACAGCCCAAGGGGCGTTTTCTCTGTCCCCAAGGGTGGTATTTTCGTGCAGCAACATTTCTGGAGGGGAGGACACGGCACAGGGTGCGACACAAATGCCGTTAATCACAATGCAAAGATCAGACCAAAACTGTGCACGGTGGAACCCGGCCAAGGTAATGAAAACTTAATGCCTCTTTAACAGTCCCCCTGCAGAGCTGCCAACACAGTGCCACGTGTTACCGGCCCAGCGCCTGTCACAGGAACCAGCACTGAAGGTTCTGTGCTTAAGGGAATATTTCAGGACACGTGTGGAGCTGTGTTTCTTTCCAAGGCATGTCATAGCTTTGTTCAGGTTGCTGGAGTAACAGCCATTCAAAGCCATCTCCCATCTCTTGAGATGTGTGTGTCTAAAATAAAAATATTAAACTAGCCATTAGACAACATATGTTGTTGTTCTCTCAGGAAGTCCTTTATACACAGCAAACATCCTTGATTTCAGACATTTGAATCATGTGGGAGCCACAGGGTGAGCAATCTGCATCCTACAGACCAGTCTCCTTTCACTGCTGCACCTCCGAATTAATCTCCATGTTAATTACAGTTAAATCACCACCAGGAAAATTTCGCCTCTAAAATATCTTCGCTCAAATTTTTGAAATTAAGATTTTTGCAGCTTTCATAACTTTCAGTGAAAGAGTCTGAGCCCTGCAACACAGATTGGGCAACATGCCTTCTGATGAAACTGCATTCCAAGGAGCACATCCTTCCTGTGCTGCTTCCGAAGGGAAACACCGAGAGGAGGCTGGACACAACTATTGTTTTTGAGACTTTTTTTCATGTCCAGCTCTCTGACCTAACTACCATGATTCCAGTCTTGACAGCAGGCATAAAATCCTATGAAAATTATTCCAAACACAGGTTCTGTGCCCATGGTGTTTGGAATTGAACTCCCTTACATCAGTCTCCTCCACAGCTAAATACACAAGAGCCTCACTCCTGTCAAGAACTCCAGCTCTGCTCAATGACGGGGGGTGCTCAGGTGTCACACCTGCCTGCAGTACAACAAATAATCTCTTTATTAAGGGGCACACATCACCTTACATTAAGCACACACTGCTAAAACACTTCAAGCACCTAGAAATAAAAACCCCCACGCTTCAATTCAAAAGAAGGAACTTGCAGCATTAACCTGAAAACATGATACTTATACTGCAACTATGGCAATAAAGTTCAAAAAGCTTAAAAAAAAAAACAACCCAAACCCTACTACCTAGAAAAACATGTGTTGTTTTATTCATTGACCAATTAGGAACATCCCTTGGGCATTCACCAATATTCTTTGTTCAGTCTTGTCTTCCCATTGTTGTCGACACACGCTGGGAACCCACCAAAATCCACATTTATCTGCATAATTATGTCACAAATTTAGGCCACGACCTTAAGCATTAACACTCAGACATCGATTTAATTACTAACAATCTGGGAAATACTTATACTGCTAACAGGCTAGAAATTAAGTATGTGCTTAACTGCCTTCAAGACCACAGCCCTGGGTGTTACACAAAACGTTAAATTACATTTAAATTGGGCTTGATGGATGTTTTATTGAGCTGTCGTCATACTTGGAAAGGGACAGTCTATAACCATCATGAAAAGAGAATAATTCTGTAATGGTTTACAATAATTCATTGAATGCTGTGATGGATAAGGCTTGTTTAACAAGATTTTGATTAATTACTCTTTGCATTTCTCCCCCTGCCTCGGTAATTTGAATTAAAAGGAAGAAAGAAACCATTACAAGTACAGGCAGATCTCCATCTTCTTGGGGGAAGGGAAAGTGGGTTTGGGGAAGGGGAAAGATGAGAAAGGAAAGAGAGCAACCAAGCAGAAGGGTGACATATGAAGTGTATGTTGTTGAATGGCTCTTTGATCTCTGTCAACATTATCTGCTCTTACAACACAGCAGTAAAATCCAAACACTGTTTAGTCTCAGCATTGATAATACACAACAGTAATAAACTTTATATCACTGATACTGTACCTGTGCCCAAAACATGCATCAAAAACTCTGTAGAAGTCCCTGTTGACATACCAGACTCCAGGTAAGCGAAAGCAGCAGAGGAGCCTTCACTTCACTTCACTTTGCCTCTCGGTGCCCCCGCACAATTATCACTACATTTTAACACGATCTCAAAGCTGATTAGGTCTATTTATAGATGCGCCTGTTTGTTTATGTTTTCCTGACACTAATTTCCTTTCCTTACCGCATCATTTCCTGGCTGGGGAACGTTTGCTTTTAAGATGCTTTTACCATCTGTCCCGTATTTTGGTTACGGTCCCTGGGCCGGACCCTCCGGGTGAAGGTGCAGCTCCGGGTGTTTTGGTGTTACCTGCACTAAGCTATTGTTCACACCAGTAACGAGCGGGATCCAGAGTTTAACACGGCGATTAAAAACAGGGAACAGCTTGAAATCTCACTCTTTGGCCGTTTAGAGGTGAAGAACTTCAGAGGGGCAGAGCCCGTGGGGATGGAGCGGAGGCCCCTCGGCCGCCCCTCGGCCCTGCACACGCTCCGACCTGCGCTCCCCCGCTCTCCTTGCACAGTTTACCCATTTACTAGAAAATTCTGAGCAAAACCCGCCGCCAGGTGCCAGCCCGGGCTCTCCCCGCGGCCTGAGGTGCTCCCGGTGCCCCAAGACCCCTCCCTCACGGCGGGGAGGCCCCGGAGCCGCCGGGGGAGCCGCTCTGACGGCGCGGAGCGGGATCCGCGGCCGGGGCGCGGCGGAGAGGGAGGGATGGAGAGGAGAGGAGGGTCGGGTCGGGTACCTGGACGCGCTTCCTGTGCCGCCGTCGCTCCGCCATGTTGTCCCCGTCCGCTCCGCCGGCGACGCGCAGGGGGGGGANGGGGGGGGCGGGGGGAGCGGCCTCGCGAGAGGCGGCGGGAAGGGGCTGGAGAAGGGGCGGGAACAAGAAAGGGGCGGGAAAGGGCGGGAAGAGGAGGTGGGAAGGGGCGGAAAGGGGCGGTGCCTCCCCCGGTGCCGCCCCCCAGTGGCGCCTCCCGGAGCTTCGTGCACCGCCTAGATCTGTCACAGCTCTGTGGAACCGCTGCTGACCCTCTGTGTCCGGTCTGGGTCCGTCAGGGCTACCTGGAACTGCTGCGGTCTCCCGGTGGCCGGTCTCGGTCCCTCAGCCCGCCTCAGCCCCTCGCCGCTGTCCCTCAGCGCCCTCAGGCCACGGCCCCACCTCAGCGCCTCGCTCGGTCCCTCAGTCCGCCTCGGCCCCTCAGCCCGCCTTAGCCCTTTATTCCACCTCAGCCCCTTATCCTGCCTCAGCCCCTCATCCCGCCTCGGCCCCTCAGTGCCGTCCAGTCACCCTTGTCCCGCACTGTCCCCCCTCAGCTCTTCACCGCCACTCCTCGGTCCCTCAGAGCCTCCCCGCCCTCCCTTCAGAGCCCCCCTCACAGAATCACAGAGTGCTCAGGGTTGGAAGGGACCTCTGGAAATGATCTAGTCCAGCCCCCGTGCCCAGGCAGGGCCACCTGGAGTGGGTGACACAGGAACGCGATCGGGTGGGCTTGGAAGGTCTCCAGAGAGGGAAACTCCATGCCCTCCCTGGGCAGCCTGTTCCAGTGCTCTGCCACCCTCAGTGTGAAGAAATTCATCCTCATATTGAGGTAAAACTTCTCGTGTTTTAGTTTATGGCCATTGCTCATTGTGCCCCCCTCAGCCCTCACTGTCCCCCCTTAGCCCCTCGTTGTCCCCTCACTGTCCCCTCTCGGCCCCTCACTGTCCCCTCTCAGGCCCTCACTGTCCCCCCTTAGCCCCTCGTTGTCCCCTCACTGTCCCCTCTCGGCCCCTCACTGTCCCCTCTCAGGCCCTCACTGTCCCCCCTTAGCCCCTCGTTGTCCCCTCTCAGCCCCTCATTGTCCCCTCTCAGCCCCTCATTGTCCCACTCAGCCCTCACCATCCCCCTCAGCCCCCTGACCAGGTGATGCTCCAGCTCTTTGGCCATAAAAATCTATACATTTAGTTCTGATACTCCTGCACAGTGTGTTCAGCTGTATAGATGCCTTATGCAGCAGGCCTTTGTTATCTGATAACCATTTAAACAGATTCATTGCTCAGACCTCCACATTTACTTACAGAATTAGATTCAAAAAGCAACCTATATAAAGCAGAAGGGCCTTTTGCCAGAGGTTGTCCCACATACTTGTTCTGTGAGGTCACTGAAGTCAGCAAAGCATGTAATCGTTTATCCTGGCTCCATGTTTCCAAACCACACCCTGGCACTTTGGGATGGAAAAGTATGTTCAGTGCTGTATCGTCTTGTCCAGTCCTCTCAAATCGTGTTGCCCCTTCTTGTTCCTACAATTTTGGAACTTCTCAGATTGAAAACTGGGCAATTAAGAACCTAAAAATGTTTCCAGAGGCTTATTTGCCCCTCAGTCACCGTGCCAGGTTTTGTGCTCTTGCTGGTACGACATCTTTTTCTGTTGAATGTTTTCCTTTTGCTGTTGCTGGGCAGAAAATCTATACAAGTTACAAATTAAGCTGACTGACTGCAGAGCGAGTGAACTAGAAAAGTGTAATTCAAAAGATAAACCAGGTAGAGGGAATTGAAGTTTTTATGGTTACAGTAAAACAATGTCTTGTAAAAAGTAGGCAATCTGCCTTTATTAAAGAAAACATATGTTTTAAGCTGGCAATAATTTAAAGAATTATTTCATATGCTTGACTTACAGTAACATAAAAGCACTTCTGACATGGAGGCTTTCTTGCAGAAGAAGTTCCAGCCTTCTGTAACTTACAGATTGCTAATAATACACGATGCCTGCAGTAAGGATTTTAGCACAGCACAGTTTAGACCCCTCTGCTCCCCCTGCACAGGCACAGCCTGAATGTCACCTGTGAAGCTCTCCCTGTTCCATGGGAAATGCAGTTTGGAACCAAGCTCCTGCCTGGTCACTGCCCTCCTCCTGAAGGGTGCAATCACCTTGTCATCATCCCCATACCTCTACTTTTGGGCTCTTTTAAGGTCTTACTTCCCTATGCTGTCTCTGACTCTATTGATGATTCATAAACCCATCTTTAATGCTTAGCTCTTCATTTTGCAGGGTTTTTTGGCATAGTGTGTTATCTGCAGTACAACAAGCCATTTGCTACCAGAAAAGCACCTGGATTTTTTCCCTTTTAGAAATTCTAATTCATCTGAAGTTTGAGAAAGAGTAAGTTGCAGGAGTTCTTCCCAGGACAGCTGGGCATGTAACAGCACAGGAAGCAAACTCGTCATTTCAGGCAGATCTCTAAGGAAGGGAATGTGTCCTCCTGTGTAAGGCACTGGGTGGTGAATTCCTACCACTATGGAGCACAGGGCAGTGCAAGACTGAAGTGTACAAGGAACAAGTTGATTTGCAGTCATCAGTATGGCAAACGGGAGAGAAGCAAGTGGCTGAAGCCCAAGAAAGCCAGGGAGTAGAAGTGCAGGTTCCAACTGCTTGTGTTTAAGGTCAGTGTCTCAGCTGTGGGGGAGGCTGCAAAAAGAAGCATTTCAGAACCATGGAGTGAAGTCACAGCCCACAAAGGGCCAACTGCCATTGTCATTAGAGCAGATTCACAACTACTGTTGAGAAGGATATTGCATACAATTTGGGGTGATTTCCTCTTTCAACTGAAGCCAAGCCAACAGCATTTCATTAGCCTACTTCCACTCTTCTTTACCCCAGCTATGTGATCTAGTACAGCAGCAAGGATGCTGGAAGCTTAGTCCAAAACCAGCTGGATACATCAATGAAACAAAAATGCATCATGAGATGCTATTAAATGTAGAAATCATCTCTGTGAAACAGGTCCCTGGAGACAAAGGAACTATGCTGAAAGGTTTGCTTTGTTCTTATGCTATGCTTTAGCTGTCCTCTCTTGGCCCCTGAGGCAGGACACCCAGTTAGGTGGTGTTCTGCTCTTCCTGGTACATATTTCTTATACCCTTAAATTCACTTTTCCCTGTAAATTTATTGGCATTTGTGCTGTGTTTTATCTGATTGCTTTGGGCTCAGTCATGCTGGATCCACCAGGTGATGTGGAGTCACCACTATGACTTGCACACCAGAAGGACAAGGCTACTCTTTGTCAGTTGAATTACTGACAGCCATGTCACTAATTCTGCCTGAAGTCACAGAGCCTTCTGCAAAAGAGAAGTTGAAGTGACACCAGAAGTCAGAGCAAGGGTTTGTTGAACAAACCATTAACTTGCAAGAAGCTTATCCACTGGACCCACAGATTATCTTCTGGCTTTGGGGGAAGACAGGGGAGAACACAAAACACAATTACCTCACCAAGGAAGGAAGGACAAATTCCCCAGCAATGTATTAGGAACCATTTCCTAGATCATCTACAGATGACCTCTGGATGCAGGTTCTGGACTGACCTCTCTTTTCATCCAGTCAGCTCCAGCACTGATTGTGTACTCAAAATATGAGGAATATGGGCCTTGTGCTCTCCAGCATCACTGTCAGGGCAGGTTCAGCTAAAATCCACCCACAAATACATGAGTCATAACTCAGAGGCACGTTCCAGTGTAGACACATCCTGAGTCACTTCCATCTCCAAAGCTTATAAATATTTAGTTAGCCACTTAGCTTTTAATTTAGCAGAACAACAAAGATTCATTAGACAAGTCTCCAGAATTATCTTTCACTAAGAAGCTTCTTAAATACTTCCACTCTTGCAAGTTCTTTTTCATTTCTATACAACTCAGAATTACTTGGTACATATAACTGACAAAAATCATAGGCAAACTAAGAAATCATTTCTCCTTCTGTAATTAATTGCATCTATTTCAAATACCAGCTTTGTTCATTGCAAGAGTATATTTTCATTTTAGCAACAGCTGTTAAACCCTAACAAGGACATGTCTCTCCTGATGTGGAGTGGCACATCAGATCTTCCTAAAAACCACTGTCAGTCAGACCATGCTGGAGTCAGTGGGGATGTACCTGGACACAGAAATGGAAAATATAGCAATAGATTTTTTTAAGAACCAGCTGAGGTTTGGGGGAAAAAATATATATATATAAAAAGGGCTTGCTTGTATCTCTGTATTTTTGGCAGTGGCAGGAGGAGAGGATAAGAATGGTAATATTTAAGGGTATAGCATTAGGAAAAACTATTTGCTATTGTTTTTTTTATAAAATCATAGATTTGTTGTTATGACTATAAGTGTTTGAGTTAAAAATGTTTGATATATAAACATGTGGGTCTTGACTTTACATCCCTCCATTTCACAGACTGAACCAGAAGCCAGTGAGTGCTTTACAGACCATCTTTCAATGCAAACCCTTTAGGAACTGCTGGAATCCCACAGATCCCAGCTGTGCAGTGCTCCTCTAGCAGAGCTGTTTGAACCCTGGAACTGAAAGGTAATCAGCAAAGAGGACAACCAGGTTGGCTGGATGCTTTATTTTTCCCCAGGGTCAGTAGTGTTTTTTCTATTTTGCTGTTTTGTGTGATTGATTTGTATGTCAGTAATTCACAGATGCCACATGGGTTTTTAAATTTTGGTAAATCATCTCTTCATGTATTTGCTGTACTGTAGAAAAAATACTGCATCATTCTCTGTACAACACAGACAGTAGGTCTTGATGGGTTTTCTGTGGGCTGGGTTGAAGACTTTGCATCCTCATCAAGAGGGGAATTGGTGGTTCAAAAGAACATGTGGGTAGTAGCAGAATTAATGTCTGTCTGGAAGAAAATAGACTTGGGTAAACTTGGCAATTGGACAAAGGAAAATGGGACTGCATAAAGGCCAAGTTAACAGAGTAGTTCTGTGGCCTCAATACAGGTGACAGTAGGAGCAAAGCCTTCCCAAGAAAGGAAAGGAGCCTTGCAGCTGCAGCAAACCCCTCAAACCCTAAAGAAATGATAAAGGGGAGGTCAGGTTTTCTCTTACTACAACAAATACTATTGGGGTTGGTCTCTTCTCCCAGGCACTCAGCAATAGGACAAGGGGGCACGGGGGGCTCAAGCTCTGCCAGGGGAAATTGAAGTTGGAAAGCAGAAAAAACTTCTTTGCAGAGAGAGTGCTGAGGGATTGGAATGGGCTGCCCAGAGAGGGGGTGGATTCCCCATGCCTGGAGGTTTTTCAGCTGAGCTTGGCCGTGGCCCTGAGTGCCATGATCTGGTAAAGGGACTGGAGTTGGCCCAAGGGTTGGACTTGATGATCTCGGAGGTCTTTTCCAACTCAATCCATTCTGTGATTCTGNTCAAACCCTAAAGAAATGATAAAGAGGAGGTCAGGTTTTCTCTTACTTACTACAACAAATACTATTGGGGTTGGTCTCTTCTCCCAGGCACTCAGCAACAGGACAAGGGGGCACGGGCTCAAGCTCTGCCAGGGGAAATTGAAGTTGGAAAGCAGAAAAAACTTCTTTGCAGAGAGAGTGCTGAGGGATTGGAATGGGCTGCCCAGAGAGGGGGTGGATTCCCCATCCCTGGAGGTTTTTCAGCTGAGCTTGGCCGTGGCACTGAGTGCCATGATCTGGTAAAGGGACTGGAGTTGGCCCAAGGGTTGGACTTGACGATCTCGGAGGTCTTTCCCAACTCAATCCATTCTGTGATTCTGTGATTCTATACTGAAATTGCCATAGCAATGTAGCTACAGCTATTTATTACAGCATGAAGGCCTAATCAAAACCAACCATTACTGGTAACAGAATCCTGATGAACATAGTGAGTTGGAACAGGATGATCTGTAAGGTTGCTTCCAACTCAAACATTTCTGTCATGGAGTGGACTTGTTATTTTCCAGTGAATAAAAAAGGGCTTAGATAGAACATTACCAGAGCAAGGTACCAGAACTAGAGCTGTATCTAGTATTGGGTATTTTCTGTAAATTCTCTGATGTTGAAGGTGACTCAAAACACTGCACAATCAACATTCTATGAAAGTAATAAATACAGGAAATTTCTACTTAGTTTAAAAAATGGAGGTAATTAAAAAACCTAAATGTGATTTTTTTCTGTTTCACAGTTTAAGGATAATTTAACATTCTAAAAACTATTTTGTGGCAGATTCACAGAAATATAGTTTTAGAGTTTATATTTTTATAAAGTAGCTGGTGGCATGGGTATATGTCAGCTTGAAATACTATTGCCTTGTGGACCTGGCTGCCTGCTCTTGTGTTTGTGTGCTAGATTAGAGTGACTGCCTGACTTGGACCAGGTGGGAATTCTGCCTTGCTTTTCTATTCATAGAATTTTTCAGAGATTTTTCACCCAGGGAATTGAGCAGAGAATTTTCTGTCTAGGTCTGTGTGAGTGTGTACTCCATATCATCATCATATGCAGCAATGATGATGTCAGAAACCCAGGTTATCATAAGAAGGACAAACCATTTCTTCCTTTTCAGGATATTCTTAATCTGTTATTTATAGTACAGAACCATTTTGTTATATTTTTGTTGTACCTTTTTGTTAATCTTGTCTTTAACCTTGGCCCTAATAAAAAAAAATGGAGATGGAAGTCTCTGTGCTGAGGAGCCCACACATTTAGTGTGGATACAAAATCAGATAAATCTACAACATCTCATAAAAAAACATTCTCATCTTCATCACCTGCATCACTGCTATGGACTAATACAGCAACAGATTTTAAGTGAAACATTTCTAATAATGCCACTCATATTAAAATTCATTAAAATCTGCATCCCATTGGGATTTTAGTGGCATGGCAGAAAAAATGAATGCAGTAGTGGCACAGGCACCAGAAAGTCATTAAACAGCAGAGTTCTGCCAGCTTTCTTAGTTACTTGTGGTTGCTACCTGAACCCCTTTGCAGCTGGAATAAGCATTGAAAGTCAAAAAAACCATAAAGTTGGTAAGGCCTCAGTGTCTACATATAAACATAATTCCTGAAAACACATCAAAGTCTGGAAATATTGGTCTGTCTACTGATTCTATGTTTTTTGGTTGGTTTTCTTTTTTTCGTTTGTTTTTCATTTTCTCTGAAGTGTCTGTAGGAGAGGAAACATTCCTTACCAGTGGTACTTCTTTAGAAACAGAGTAAATTGTGTCTGTTTAGGTAAATCCCTTTCCTTCCTATTTCACTCCACAACTGTTTGCAGTCCATTCCTTACTGCATTTTGGCTACTCCAGCACATCTCCCCCAAATACAGGAAGCCATTAAGTCATTCTATTTGTCGTTTTGGGAAGAACAGCCCAGTGTGTGCAACAGGTCATATGTCTGGGGTGGGTTTCAGTTGCAGAAGTAGTACCAGACTGCAGAGTTTTCATCCCAACTTTCTCAGCTTTTGGCATTATTCACGTCTGAACCATTTACAAAAATAATCACACTATTCAGAACCACATTTCAGTCTTTCCTGCCTGGCATGTGGGATTTCAAACCTTTGCTGTTACTTTAGAAAAACCAGCTCAGTGTTTTCATGTCCTTGCTCTCAGCGTGCCACCTGCGCTCAGGTGTGCTGCGTTTCCCTCGGGAGGGTGGGTGACCTCGCGTGGCTTTGCGGCGACATCTCCTGGCCTGACTCACCTGGAACCGTGTCAGGGATTCATCTTCCAGGGTGGAGAAGATCTCATGTGGACTGATTCAAATATTTCCTTCAGTGAGGAGGTAGGATGCGGGTTGAAAACCAATTCATTAACTGTGTTTAATTAGATAAGTGACACTGTCAATATGATTGTCGGTTGTACAAAAAATAAGTTAGAAATTGTTGTACATGCTAAAAAGAATAAAGGTATTTGCCTCTCTTCCAAAAGCTGCAGAGTTTGGACAGTATAGCAAGATGAACATCTCAGGTTGCTGTTGCAAACACCTAATTACGTTATCTAGTGCACAAATATAGCAAAGATATAAAATAAATTATCTTGGGCTAAAGTAAAAGAACAAAATATGAAAATACTCTCCCTCCTCATGTGTTTAGCCACTCACACTCTAAACAACTTAATACCTCTTGGGTTTAAGTACTTGAGGCCACACAAACTAAACTAATGGGAGCAAGTCTAAAGTAGCAACATAGACCAGATCCACAGTTTATCAAACCTCAATTCACAGAACTTAAATTATCAAAAATATTTGTGTGTCCTTTGACTAAAGAAGTGTTCTTACAAGGAGAAGAGTTGAAGCATACTGACTTCCAAAGCCTCAGTGGAAAACCAGTGTATGAACAAATCCCAAAAGAGGGAACAAAGAGAAGTCACACAGGAATCACAATAAATGCTGGGTATTTATCCTTAGCTAAGATCTCAATTTCTTGTTCTTGTTTGCTGTGAGATAATAACTCATCAGAAACAGAAGTGAGGGGAAAATATGTATTTGCAGAGAAAAGGAAACTTTCAGGCTAAAATTGATGTCCTTTTCCAAAATGAAGAACACTGAGCTGAGTGAAGGGCTTTCCGTGGCTTTCCCAGGTAAGTCAAGGCTGCTGTGGCAGAGGTTGGCAGGGACCAGGTGGCTTTGAGCCAGTCCCTGCAGGAACGTTACTGTCTTCCTGTGACTGCTCTTCATGGCGGAGTCTGCTGGTGCTTTGCCCTAAACTCATCTCAGCTGTCAGTCACACAAACCAAATTCCAACCCTGGTGATAAGAATGCCTCGGAATAGCTAAAATTACTGTCACACATGGTAGTTTTGTGTCCAGAGTTTAATCTGTGTGTCTTCTTTACATCCTGTATACCCTTCCCAGGCACTTAGAAAGGCTTAGTTCTGGAATAGCAATGGGATTAACTCAAATTACTGAGTCTGGGGTATATTTCTCTATATTCTGCAGGTAATTCCATACTCTCCCAATGAATTCCATATAAATGTTTGCTGTAAATTTTGTTCAATAGGAAGAGAAGTGAGCTATGTGTGAAAGCTGTGACTTTTCCATGTAGTTTCTTAGCAGCCCACAGGAACACAGTGTAAGACAGACAGTGCACTCTGAGTCTCTTCATAGATTTCAGTGATGACACTGGACTTTAATGAAAAATTAAATTACCTACTAACTGTATTGGTATTCTTTTCAATGAATTGCACTTGAAAGTAATTGCACTAACATGTAGTTGCATTTTTAATGCTTTTCAGATACTACACTTCCTCATGCTGCATTGGCAGCTTATTTCCTTCAGCCATACAGAGGTTTCAGGCTGTAGCTTCTCAAACACTTTGTAACTAGAGGTTCCTGCATTATTAAAAAGATGTTGTCTACTGGACTTAGCTCAACTTTTCTGGAAAGCCATCATCTGGAAGTCAGCTTGAGATCCAGCTGTGTCACATGGGTTTTCCCTGCTTTCTGAAGGGATCTGTTCCACTGCTTGGGAGGTTTCTGGGTCCTGAGAGCAAGGACTGTCCAGTGTGTCACCGCTGCTGTTGCAGTGCAGAGGGGAGGCCATGTCAGGGGGCTGCTCCGAGGGTTTCCCGGCAGCAGGAGGCAGCGGCACGGGCAGGGGGACATTCATCATGTAGAACACATTTCCCAGACGTCGGGACACCTTTAAAGACAAAGGCACAATTGCAGCAAGTGCTTCTTGAGATACTGCTAAAGCCATTAAACATCGAGGCTGACTCTCATGTAGCAATGCCAGGGACATCCAAGGAATCCCACCCACCTCAAAGGGTTATCAGTGGTTAGCAAAAGCAAAAAGATTCTATTCCATTTTCCCTCTCTAATATTCTTTTAGGCCCAGTTTGTGTCAGTACTCATCTTGGGAGTGCTGGGCCTGACAGCAGGATCCTTCTGCTCCCTGGGAGCTGCAGCACCCCCAGGACAGAGGGAGGGCAAACTGCCAGCCAGGAGGTGGTTTTAATGAGAAAAGAAAAGCAAAAGAACCAGGCAAGAACAGAAACACACACAGAGTTGATAGTGGATGAAATTGAGGGCAGACAACTGTAAACAGAGGGACAGACTGTGCCTGAAAAATGTACAATCCTATTCCTTTGTGTCTCCCTGTGTGCTGTGGTAACATACAGAGGAGCAAAAGCAAACTATGCTGGAGTAATTTCTTTTCTCCTGATATTATGGTAGTTACCTTATCAGTAAAAAAAAATGTGTTTTAGTTTGGAAAATTTCATCCTGTCAGCTTCTGTCTCTTTCATGTGTCTGTGACTTGGGCACACATTTAATGATCATACCTGAGAGCGGATTTTTAACGCTGGTCCAAGTTTTAATCCCATTGTATCCAGGAGATGTTCCTCTGTTAGCAGTGGGAGGGTTTCTCCATCAATAGCATGGTCTTTAAATATCTGATGAAATGATAAAACACGTCATGGTGTGCTAAAACAGACTGGTTATTTTTTATGCTTAATCCTGAGGCATAGAGAATAAAAGGAGAAAATAATAATTTTAGTGTTTTATCTTCATATTTATTTCCTAACTACACAATGAAAACTATTATTATATTTGTAACTTTGTGACAGCAGGTTACCCTCTCTCATTTACATTTGTTTGATGACCTTTAAATCTAGATGGTCCTAAAAATCTGAAAAAGTGATGAATGTTTGCAATCACCTGGGCATAATCTGAACAGCCTGGGAGGCTGACAATGAAGTTGTGCACGTCATCAACAGTCCACTTGCGAATGTCTTCAATGGAAGAAATGTCTTCTCCATTCAGGATCAGGCCATGTGCTCCTGGGAGGAGGAAACACACAAGTTATATTCATGGAATTTTGCTGTCAAATCAGGAGGAAATGATTGTTAACATACGAATTTTTACACTTCTCCAGAACCCAATATATTAACGAGAGTGTGTAGTCACAGACAGATACAGGAGTCCTAGGTACAAAATCACCAGATAGTCAGTAGTACTTGGTTCTGGAGGGTTTTTTGGTGGTTTGTTTTTTGCTTACTGCTGGCACTGTTCCTATCAGTCATTACATATAAAAATCATGCTACAGTATTTCCTCTAATGAGTACATTATCCAGTGCTTTTGATTCCTTAGACTTTATTGTTATTTAATTTTACTAATATTTCAGTAGAATAGATCCAAGCCTTTGCTGATCCATAGCACATGTAGTGCAGTTATGGGCAACAGGGACAGACTAACTCACAATTTCAGACACCAATTTTGTTACTTTTTATTGATACTCCTTTTTAAAGCAGGAACTGAATGCAGTTATTACTGTTTGCAGCATGTGAACTCTACATTTAGTTGCAATGACTCTACCATATAAAAAATGTACTTAAAACAGTGGGAAGAAATAGAATCATAGAACCAATTGGGTTGAAAAAGACCTCCGAAATTATGAAGTCCAACCCTTAGGCCAACTCCAGTCCTTTCACCAGATCATGGTACTCAGTGCCACAGCCAAGCTCAGCTGAAAAACCTCCAGGGATGGGGAATCCACCCCCTCTCTGGGCAGCCCATTCCAATCCCTCAGCACTCTCTCTGCAAAGAATTATTTTCCGATCTCCAACTTCAATTTGCCCTGGCAGAGCTTGAGCCCCCCGTGCCCCCTTGTCCTATTGCTGAGTGCCTGGGAGAAGAGACCAACCCCCACCTGGCCACAACTTCCCTTCAGGTAGTTCTAGACAGTGCTGAGGTCACCTCTGAGCCTCCTCTTCTCCAGCACAAACACCCCCAGCTCCCTCAGCCTCTCCCCACAGCACTTGTGCTCCACTCCCTTCTCCAGCCTCGTTGCTCTTCTCTATAAAGAAGAGACCAGATCAATAAAAACAAATTACATCACTGTGCCACTCTAACTGTAATCTGGAGTTCTGACAAACCTGAAGGTAGCAATGGGTTATTGGGTACTGGAAATCCATATGGTAATGCTGAGAAAGGGATTGCAGAAGGGTACATGTACTTGTCATCAAAAGCAGCACAGGAGCTATTGGCTTCCTTCTCGTTTGTGTTGCTGCAGCTGTTGGTTTCAGTAGAAATCTCATGAGTAGCACAGTTTTTTCTCAAGCCTCGTTCAAACTCTTTACAGTTTTTGGCAACTGCAGATGGCTCCGTCTGGTTTTTGCTTTGCTCATGTTTGGTTGGTGTCTCCACCTCTATTTCTTTCTTGTCTTCTTTCTCTTCATCCACGGCAGCTGTAGCAGAGTCCGTGGTTTTGTCTTCAGCCTGGCTCTTTGTGCCATTGGCACCGCAATCCACAGTTTTGTGGTTTCCAGCCCTTCTCCCTGGTCGGCGTCCCCTCTCCCTTTGCAGTGTGGCTACTGGTGGGTATGGGCTGGTTGCCATGAGCATGGTGTTGCCATGGATTTCATCCAGGGTGGCACGATGAACATACAAGTCACTGGGAAGGTGCCCTTCAGGTAGCCTGTGCCTGCCACGGAAAGCAATGGGACTGGCTGGCATCCCGTGGTAAAGGAAAGGTGCTTCCAGGCCCAGTAGTCCTTTCCGATGGGCTTTCTCCATTTCTTTTTGCTGAAAAATAGCACTCATCTCCATCTCCATTCTAAGAGACACACAGAGCACAAGCAGTTAGGGCAGCTCAGTTCCTCCATCATTGCTTTCTTTTCAGCACAGATGAAAACTCAGAGAATTGAGGAGGCAAAAGTACTGCCTGTCTTGTCTCTCCCCTGCACTGCTGTGTGTGAGGGCACAAACTGCAGGTGGAATGGCAAACCTGGTTGTATTTAATGTGCTGCCAGATATATACAGTAAGCTGAAAGAAAGGGAAATATGTCTTCATATGTTGCCTCTAGATAATATCTCAGACAAAAAAGTGTTATTTGTGTATTGGCAATCCAGGCACTATTAGGTGATGATGCTCACTTGGGATTTGAAAAATTGTCTCCAGGTCCTAAAGGTTGAAGACTGAAGAAAATAAGTGATTTACATTATCAGTCAGAAAACTCTACTGAAAACTGCAAAATTCCAGTGACACTGTAAGTGATAAAGAACTAGAATTACATTACCTGTGCAATGTGTGACATTCAGAGTGAGCTAATTCTAAGTCCCCTAAGTAACTCTCCATAGTGCATGGCACCTGGGCATGGCTCTGAGAGTGTGAAAGGATGAGATCTGGGCAGTAAGTGTTCAACTGATTTCCCTCCTTGTGGATAAAGCTGATGGTCCAGAGCCTGTGCCAGCTTCCTGCCTTTGGAATAGTGGGTAGGAGGGCTTACAAGTGGGAAACAGAGAATACAAGGAGTAGTATTTGTCTCTGCTCTACCAACTTTTCCTGGCATCAGCTTTTTCTGAAGCCAAGCTAGTGATTAAACAGAAAACTAGAGCTTCTAGATGAGCTTTGAGGAGCTTTCAATGGGATTTCTACATCTTTCTTTGGAAGAGGGCCTGTGAAGTAAAGCACTTTAAAGTTCTCCAAGACAGCCTTCTTGACACTGCAGAGGGGATAACAGTTCAGAGAGAGTCTGACTTCTAAAAGAGTGGAAAATTTTTGGGAAAACAGTTTGGGCCAAAGCTATCTGTTCAGATTTTTGGTTTGAGGAGGAATTAGTTGATCACTCCGTTCAGGGATTTTTCTCTGCCCTCTTTTCATCTTTGCAACAGTCTCTGAATTATTGATTTTCTGCTTTCAGAGATCCAGTGGAAGTGTTTTGTCTGTGTATCATGTCCTTATACATCCTGCCCAATTGTCATTACTCCCACACAGCTCTTGAAGTGGAGATAAGCAGCAGAAAGCATTACATTCCTGCCTACTCCTCCAGACAAGATAGTCTTTTCCTCTGAGGGCCAGCAGACAAGGATCTCTGGGCTTTGGTATGAGGCAGACTCCCTTGGAGAACAAGGATTTGAGCCCAGCTGTTCAGCAGCACAACTGCAGCAAGTGCAGGAGGTTGTCAACACCTGATTTCAGGTGAAAGGATCAAAGGCAGCTGTAAAGGGTGACTGTGCTGCAGAAAGCAGTGTGAATATAGTGGAAAAACCCCTGAGTTTAGTCTGAGTTGTTTTATTTTGGGGTTTTGCCAGGTTTGGTGGGCTGAGGGAAGAGCCTGAACAGGTAGGACTAACTGTGTTGTGACGGAGCCTGTATGTGATGGCTGTGCATGCTGCTAGTTATTTCACTTGTTTTTCTCGGGGTTTTTTCCATGTGGCAACAGCTAAGGGAAATGCATTGCTGATGCAAATCTTGTGCTCTGAGGAGTCCAATAATCAAGCTGTGTTGACTGAAAAGCTCAAAACACTTCTGTCATAATTCTCTTCAGGTGCCTACTCATAATTTACCTGTTCTTTGCTCTCAGTGTCACTGTGTGAGGGCTGCTACCTCTGAGTCCTGTGCTGCAGGCCAGGGCAGGAGTGGTTGAGTTTAGAGTTCTGCTGTGGAAATGGTGTGGCTGGCAGGGAGGGTACTGGTGGTTACTGAACCAGCTACTGATTACACTCCAACTGGAACAAATAAATGGGCTTCCTATAATCACCCTGATATTTAAACTATTCGGTAAACTAGGAAAGCTGCCCATGCTGGTAGGGTGGAGAAAAGGTAACTGTCCCAAGGACCCAGCTGTAGAGCCTTAAAATGTTGTGGGTGACAGCATACAGCCCTGAGGTTTGAATTTGTTTCTGAATTTTTGTAACTTCAGGGTGTTTGGATCCAGAGGGCTTGGGTTGGAGTTTGTTTCCTTAACTGAGCTAAGGGGTTTGGGGTTTTTTTTCTTATATAATTTTAAGACTAAAAGCAAAATAGGGGCAAGCAGAAAGTTCTGTGTCTTCAGGCCTGAATAGATAATCAAGGGCACTCTGCTTCTCTGGATGACTTGAAAAAAACTCAATTACTGTAAATAAAAAAATGTAGGATTTAGTAATTGCCTGGCAGGCACCTCTGAGCAGACCTTTCTATTGATTACCTGGCAATATTTTGCTTTTGAACCAGTTCCTGTCTTCTGGCCACAGCTTCCATGGATTCTGGTTGTATAAAGCTGTATCCTTAAAGGGAGAGGAAAAAAAAAAGTATTTTAAATCCCCTTGATTCCTCAAGCAAATAAACAAAACCCAAAGCAATGCAGAGACACTTTAAAAAGCTTTTTAATGCTTCAACAGGAAGCAGATATAACTTTAATTCTATTTGTAGTCATTGCTTCGGTGGGAATATGTAGAAGAAACATGAAGTCCAGCATTAGGTATTTGCAGATCAGATCTGTAGTTAGGAATATCTGCTGTTATCCATAAAGGAAGGAGACAGCAGGATGGTTTTAGTTGGTGACTTAAGACTTTGAAGTACATATAACTGCTCAGAAAATAATAACCATCAGCTGAGCAAAGCAAACCTGCTCCTTCAAGACTGTTTTCAGCCTGGAGACCACGTAATTGTAAATTACTTTTCCTCTTGAGGGAATCTCTTATTCAAGATCCACATTGTGTGTGGGGGGGAAGCTGAGGCCAGAAATTCTTCTTTTGTGACATTGAGAATTCATTCATTCATCTCAGAGAAGGAACTCATAGGATCACTTTGTATAAAATGAGATGTAAATTTATGTGCAGCATGACCTGAGTGATGTGCAGCCTTCCCCTGGGAGCTTTGCCATGTAACTTTGAACCTTATTAAAGGGACTTGTAGATGCCCTCCATAAGTAAGGTAGCATGTTATATCATCATTAAACAATATGATCAGTATAAAGCAGCCAATGCTCATACAAGAGCAAGAGTTAAATGTAGCGTAAAAGTGTTGTTGATTGGGCTCATTTGTTTCACTGCAGCCTTCTTTTCTGATATGAAAATGCTTGGAAATTAGAAAAATAAAAAGAGAGTACAAAACCATGCAAATTACTCCAAAAACAGTGTATTTAACAAAAATTAAAAAATCATAGAATCACAGAATGGATTGGGTTGGAAAAGACTTCCAAGATCATCAAGTCCAACCCTTGGTCCAACTCCAGTCCCTTTACCAGATCATGGCACTCAGTGCCACGGCCAATCTCAGCCCAAATGGATGTGTTTAGACTTAAACTGGTGCAGTTTAGATTCTCTGCTGGACATGCTATTTCCATTCAATGAGACTGTTTATCTAAAGAAAAGTTATTGACACTACCAATAACCCAGTGGAAAACTAGTGGGTGCAGTTTGCTTTCTCACTTCCCTGATCCCACTTTTCAGGATGCAGACACTGCCTTGTTACCTGGGCCTGGGTAAACTCGGTTGGCCAATATGTTTGGCATGTTGGGATGCTGTGGGACTGTGGGTCCAAGGTGGGAGTTTAAGTGGATTTGTCTGGGGTCAGCTGAGGCCATCATTTCAGTGGAAGGTAACAGATCTCTGGGAGGAGGAAAAAAAAATACATTCAGATACACACAGGACATTGTTTAGCTAAGAATAACCAGAGGTGTGTACATGCTCAGGGGCAGCACAGTTACTGCTGAGTGCAGGACCATAACAGAGAAACGGTGCCGGTACCTGTCGACCAGTCGCGGCTCGAACTGGGCGGGGATCGCCTGTACCCGCTGCTGGCCCGGCGCCATCAGCTGGGGGTTTACTGCCATCAGCTGGTTCCTCATCAGCATCTCCTGCCGCTGCCGCAGCTCTGACACAAAGCAGGCACAGTTCTGGGGTCAGCACGCTTAGTAACTCATTCTGTCTGCAGTATAACTTTACTAGAAATAATGCTTTGGGTTTGGTTTGGTTTTTTTCCTTCAAGTGCCAGAATTTTAGTGTGAGTTAGTGAGAGGATAAATAAAAGGTTTTTGAGTTGAGAAAAAGGTTTTGGAGCTGCAGGCAGATTCTGAGGCTTACTAGCAGGCACTTAATTAGACTGTGAGAAAAACTAGCAAGCTAGCAAAACCAAAAATGAGATAAGAAGGTTTTGAGAGAAGCAGGCATGAGAAAGGAATGTTGAAAAGATGTTTCTTACAGAAAACAGAATATCTGTGCAGAAAAGTGTCATCTAATTAAAAGCTGTAATAGGGTTTATAGACACTGTGATACAACCTATAGAACTTGGCTATGTAATTTGTGTAGTTTGAAGTTAGAGTTAGCTTTTACTTTTACTTATTTTTTCTTTTTTTTTTCTTCATGGGGTGATTTAATAAACTATTTTCTGCTCACCTCCTGCTGCCATGCCGCTTGCTAATCGGTACAGGTGCTTTTCTTCCAGTGTTCCTTGTTCCCCTAGGATAGACATCTTCCTCATGTGCTCCCGTGGGGTCATTCTGCCAGGAGACAGCACCAACTTGGCTGTTGTGAGGAGCTGAAACAGCAGGAGCAAACAGAAGAATCATAGAATGGATTGGGTTGGGAAAGCCCTCCGAGATCATCAAGTCCAACCCTTGGGCCAACTCCACTCCCTTTACCAGATCATGGCACTCAGTGCCACGGCCAAGCTCA
>VWZD01004846.1:972729-1055062 GCA_013396695.1 Sakesphorus luctuosus | reverse complement strand
AGACCGTTCTGAGTTGGAAGGGACCCACAAGGACCATCGAGTCCAACTCTTAAGTCAATGGCCCACACAGGGGATTGAACCCATGACCTTGGCATTATTACAACCAAGTTTTGGCATTCAACAACGTGAGGAACAGAGCAGGTTATGCCAGTAATTTCTCACATAAGCAGCCAGTCACAGCTGTACCTTTCAGTGCTTGTGGCTTGTAATGTTTTCTGTATAGAAACTTTCAGTTTTTCGGACAATGCAAATGTTGTGTACACTGAGTTGTTCAGTGTCCATGCAAGGAAAGTCAGGATGTTGGGAAATAGTGGCTCAAACGGATGTAGGTAAGCCAAAGCCTTTGCCTGCAGTATCACAGCAGCCCTGGGAGCAATGAAGTGGTCATATTTGGAAAGGCAGGTGTCTCTGGGATAATTAGGGGATTATAATAGTTTTGAGCCCTCTCTTCTGTAAACTAAGTGAAACAGATGGACAGAAATGATGGAAATAAGCTGTTCTAAACGACATCAGCCCCTTAAGGCTGCCAAATGCAGTAAAAAAGGTAAAAGAACGTGGTTTGTAGTGATGAAACAGTGATAAAACAAGTGAGATTCAGGTTAATTACCCATATATGTCCAGGTAAATAAAGCCAGATGAAGGGTAGAAATCTAGACTAAAGCCTAGTACAGTGCAAATGCATAGCTGAGTAGCTGCACTGCCATTGAGGTGAATTGTGTGAGCACTTCCAAGTCTCTCCAAAGAGGAAGGTGACCAGATTAAAAATGATGCTGATACCAGTGGAATGAACAACCACAGTATGCCCTGCTCAGGATTTTAGGGGAATAATCTACAGCAGGTCATAAAGGAAGCAAGTTCTGTAAGCCAGAGACTGAATGTTAAAAAGTTATCCTGTATGGAGTGCTGGAGGTGGCACAGGGAGCAGGCCAGCTCCAAGGGCAGCAGAAGAGGCATCTGAACATTCATTACCAACCAGACTTGCACAGAAAATGATTAATTTTTAATTTTTTTTAATTAAGTTGAAAA
Source organism: Sakesphorus luctuosus (assembly GCA_013396695.1). Lineage (NCBI taxonomy): Eukaryota > Metazoa > Chordata > Aves > Passeriformes > Thamnophilidae > Sakesphorus > Sakesphorus luctuosus. The sequence goes on along the minus strand of VWZD01004846.1, from coordinate 1,054,036 downwards.
TAAGGACTTGAACTTCCGTCCACATTTAGCTCTGATGAAGTAGATTCTTTGTCTTCTGAAAGAAGGAAGATGTAATGCTTAAGTGTTCTGATCCTGTAGTCAGAGAGTTGGAGCTCCATGAGTTCAGCCAGCACTTGGTAGAGGAAACAGTGAGGGCAACGGAAAGACAGGAGCACAATTCATTATCCAAAAATCAGATGGAAGCCAAATCCCATATTTTGTTACCCAAGCCATTTATAACTTAGCTTAATCATTATAACTTCTTTTATTGCCTTTGCCCTATTGATGAGTTTAAAAAGAATTAAGGGAAAGCTATCAATCTAATTCACATTTCTCAGGAATTTACTATTTCCTTGGTATGGTGAAGATACACTTTGTCTCAGCCTCAAAATGAGTTTTCCAAAAGGAAGACAAGTGAGTCATTTCAGCCATTCAGACTGAGAGTAGAGGCTGCACTTGGACCACACCACTGGTGCTCCCTCAAAATAAAATACTCTTTACATTTGTCAGTGTAAATGCTGGATTCTGCGTTGGCCAAGATTCAGTTCTTCCTGGCAGCAGACATTCTGTCAAATCCAAGGGAAGCACCATGTCCTTTGTTCCTGACATGTGTATTACTCAAACATGTGCTGCTCCATTTGCCTTTTTTTTAGGATACTTTAGACTTAAAGCGATTTAGGATGCTGGGTGCTTCATGAAGAGCATTTGAGCTGCCAAAGTGCTTCTGAGCTGCTAAAGCATTTTAAAGCTCAGTACTAAAGCGATTTAGTGCTGAACTAAACTTTTCAGCAGCTCAAAAAATAGGTGGCAACTGGGATGATGGTATTTGCTACACCATGTTGTCCAGTGAGCCATTTAGGAGGTTTCTTTTCATGGATAAATGATTCTGAATTAAATACTGAGCAAACCAAACTGCAATTTTAAACTTCACGCTGACCTTGTTACGGCCTGGCCTTTACCTGGTGCATCTGACTAGAGTGACTTGATCTGCCTGAAGATGTCAGTGCTTATTGCAGGGGGATTGGAATAGGTGGACATAAAGGTCTATTACAACCCAAACTCTTCTGTTATTCTGTGATATGAAGGTACGAACAAAGAGTTCTAGATAGAATGGAGAAACAACACAGGTTTTAACTTATTTCTTCTAGTAAATCAGAAAAAAAACCCTTAAAAGCTAGTATTAACACTGACAAAGTTTTGTGTGTCAGATGACAGACAAGTTGTACCACTTTTGCTTTTTAGGAACTGCTAGAATGGGTTCATCCTCTATTTTAGTCACAGCTGTGAATGCACTCTGTTCTGGGGAAGATGTCCCTGTGTGGGAAAAAGACCCACAGGGAAAAGATACTTTCTTTATCAGGCCTACCTAGAACTTCTACACTTGCCCATAAAATCATGCCTTTGACTAAAAGTATGTGATGCAACTTTAAAGTGTGGAATCATGAAAAACTTAGTGGGAAAAGACTCATCTTTTCTGACCCAGGTCCTCCACCTCCACGTGGGATCCCATATGCCCTGCCTGTTATGACAGTCATCTATCCACAAGCAAGCAGCAGTAACTGTGGTTAGAAACCAGTAGCACCAGTATCACTGTGGCGTTCTCTGTCCAGCTCCCAAATCAAGTCTGGGGTTTGTATTGGATGTGAGGTTTGATACAGTGTCTGTTGACAGGCAATCTCTTGCTCTGCCTCCCTTCAGAGGTGATGCAGAAACTACTGAAGAACTTTCTTTAAAACTTTCTTTTAAAAACTGAGGTTTTCCCTGGGTGTAGGGTGTTGGAAGAGCAGCATCCACAGTGGAGCTGATCCATGTTTGCTGATAGATCAGTATTCATGAGATGATGATGATTCACAGAACATCACTCCAGGCAACATCTGTTGCTTCAGGCAATGTGCATCACATGAACAACTCATCCTTGCAGAGGTAGACTTGGTGGTGTGTTGGTTTGACATGGCAAAGATATAGTATTGAAAAAATCATTGAATAATATGACTTGCAATTTCATTGGTATCTTCTTCCACTCAAGCTGTAGCTCACTGCTTCCACTGACCCAGTTTTTGAATCATCATGAGCCAAAAGAAGAGTCTGATTCCTTAATGAGGTTTTCACTGGAGTTGTTTCATGAAGTCATTCTGTTTTTTTTAATTGGTCTGATAGTCAATCCTTTTTAACTTATCTTGGATTTCTTCTCAGATATGTAAAAATGACTCTGGCATTTGTGATACAAAGTTGAGATGTTATTACCACCACAATAACAATCTACTTCTCCAGGTTGAATGGCAGAATATGAGTTTGGTTCCAATTTAACATAAAGGACATATTGTGTATGTATGTGTTGTCTGTATTAAATTATTTCTTTATTTCCCCAGATTTCCTGTTCAGAGAAGTGTTGAATTGATCAGGTAGGATAAATAGTTAGCTTAATAACCTCATATAAAGACTTGTTGTATGTAACTATGTGTCTGGAGGAGGTACTGAACTTGACTGTGTTATTAATAACATAAATAATAATAACAATCTATGTTATTCCATTTGGAAAAAACACCTTTTTTGGTTACTCATCTGTGGTTCTGCCTAGCAAGTCACATTTAGGGTACTGAAGGTTCAGACTGTTTTCATAAGAATGAGCATATTGGAAGCCACACCAGCAAAGCCTCTGTGAGGGAACAGGGAAAGTATTCTCGTGATACATTTATTAGCTGAGATTTGAGGGTAGCTCAAAATCTGCCATCAGGGTTCATATAAATTCATACACACCAGCTGTCCAGCGTTAGATTCATATATGGCTCTGCCCTGATCCTATTGCACAAATCCTGGCTGTACAGCACATTACAGGGATGAAGACAAGTTAATCTCTACCTTTAGAGTCTTACCCTCAGCAAACCCTTCTTGGCAGCAGGCAGAACCACTCACCCAGGACTAATTCTGTCTCAATTTATTAGATGAGAAGGGGCAAGACACGAACTTCATGAACCAGAAGCATTTGCAAATCTAATCATGCTAACATGGGGTTTCAAAATGTCTGTTGCAGTCTGTGTGTCCATGTTATTAATTGCATGGGCAAGATTCAGTATAGTCTTATGTATAATATAGGCTTGTTGGAAGACTTCTTTGTTTAGTTAAATGATTTAACTAAAGGTAGGATTTAATTAACTTGTACTGCTTTATTTATACCAAGCCCATGGAATCAGCATTTTTTAAAGTAGTGTTGGGTGTACCTCAGCAGTGGCCCCACAGACTGTTTGGAAGAAACTGAATGTTGTGCAAAATGCTCAGTTAATCTGTGTCAGAGAAATCAGTCAAACATATAAACATGTATACATGACTGAAATACACCTGTGAAATCATACTTAGTCTCATTGGCATTTCCATTGGCTTCCTTTTTAGAAAAATCTCTCCTGATTACTTGAGAAATCTGGTGCTGTTTTTAAAAATAGATCAATATTCCAATATTATTAATACTCCTAATATTATTAACTGTAAGATCAAGGGTTCTTGCTCTAAACCTATTCTAAGAGTCATAGAAATAGTGATTGTAATTATTTCAGAGTCCACAGTCACCAAATTAAATGACTTTTGGAAGGCAAAAAAGCAATTGTATTAACATTATGTCATAGAGGAACATGAAATATGTCTTCTTAATTGGGGTAAGGTGCCATTGGAGGGGCTAAATTCTAATCCTAGATACGTGGGCACAGATTGCTCAGAGACTGAGATTAGAGTGTAATCCTAAAACTGGATTGAGAACGATACATTCCCTAAAGAAAGGAAAATAACTATATTTATACTCTGTGTGTCAGCCAGGAGAGTTTGCCTTGCAGGCCTTCACATGGATTTGGAGAGACGGAGGTTTCCCCACTACTGACTCAACTATTTGGTAAGATTTCAAGCACCAAGTCACTCTGTTTTTCAAACACACTGGTCTCAGGAGTAGTCAAGGCTTAGTATTGGCAAACTCAATTCTTCAGGAGCTAAGTTAGGTTAATAACAGAAGTTCCTCTTGTTCTGCCTGAAATGGCTGGAGGAAAGGGGAAATTTATTCCCATGTGCCAATAAGGCAACAGTGATGCATTGACTAAAACCAGAGGTGGGGACGCCTTGTGCTGGGCACAAACACACACTGAGATCCCACAGAGCCTACAAGGTGAGAGAGAGAGATGGTGGAGGAAAAAGGAGCAGTCCTGCTGCTTGATATGGCATTGGAGGCATATGGATCCAGGACAGCCAGCAGCTGAGGTGGGAATTGTGCTCAGCACTTCTCCCTCTCAGCTCGGTGCTGTAACCACAGCACTGGTCTCTGCCAAACCACGGGGCTGATTCTATTTACTTGTGTCTGTAGCAGCACCCAAAGGCTCCAGCTGGGATCACACTGAGAGCTGTGACTGTGCCTGTTAAAAATCTCAGGACAACTAAACAAGAACTAGTGAAAATAGTGGCTGTAGAGGAGAAAGTGTGTGTGTGTGTGTGTGTGTGTGCGCGCGCCCATGGCTGTATCATGGCACACCTACCCTGGATCCTGGCAAACTGGTACAGGGAGAAGGTGTTTACTAGGCATGGATCTTTCTGTTACATCAGTAATATACATGGAGATAAAAGCATGATGTCATTTGTTTGTCTTGTGGGTTTATTTCATAATTAGGGATGACATTTGAAACATTATCCTCTTTAACTCTTTTAGAAACCTAAAGATTGCAAAATATGGCTTAAGTGGGATCAGTTAAAAGGAAACTGAACTATGTATTTTTTAACTTTTTAATAATTGTTACTTTTAAAGCATAAAAAAGGAAGGAATCTATCTATCTATCTATCTATCTATCTATCTATCTATCTATCTATCTATTATTTACTAATAGTGGAAATTGAATTATTGGGATGGAAAGCTTTCTGATCAGTGGAGATCAAGGTTGGTGCTTCCAGATGAAATGCAGTTGCATCTCATTTGGATTTATATCTCACTGTAACATGAAATACTAGTGCACATGACAACTCTCCCAGTGCCTAATAAAACCAGGTAGTGGAAAGAAGAAAGGGTTTTAGGAAGGCTATTAAAAATTCTTTTTATTTAGCAACTCTCTAATTTCACTGGCTAACTAAGAATCTAGAAATCTTATACTGAATCCTCAGTACCTGCCCTTTTAGTCAGGATATTAAATACTGCAGCAATATCCCTTGGATTTCCCCAAATCCTCCAATAAATCAGAGAACTGCATTTGGTGTATCCTACACCACTAAAGTAAATCAGCAAGAGACAGTGCACACTCATCTGAAAAAATATTTACAGGTATGTTAAAATAGGTGTAAGTCATATGTGTCAGATACTAACCTCTCTTATTTCATGAATTCATGTATGAAGTCATGGGTTTTAACACAAACTTTTTCCCTCTATGAGATTAACATGTGGAATCGCACATCTGATCCTCTAAACAGACTCAGAAATCAGCATCTCAAACAGACTGAACAATTTCAGCTCCAGTTTGAAGGATCAGACCATGATAAAATTACTTGAGTTGAGATTGCCTCCTTCTCTCACTCTTTCCATATCTCTGGGGCACTGGGGAGATCTGGAAAGTCACATATTCTGCAACTGAGGAACTTGCATTTCTAGCTCTGAAGGCAATATAACACTGCCCAAGCATTTCTCAGTCTCCAGCTAATTCCATGCACAGATTCAGATAATAATAAAATGTAAGGAATCCTTATTACATTTTGATATTATTTTTTAAAAATAAATTCCACTGAATACACTGGTGTTCCACAAGCTGCCAGCACTGGGGGTTGTTACACTGGCTACACACACAGACAAAGTTTTCATTGGGTGAATCTAAGGTAGGTTCATCAGGCTAAATGACCCAAATATTTCTGTGTGATGATGGCATTGACTAATTCTGATTGCACACTGATTCAGAAAATCCATTGCTCCTGGAGGTATCTGTAAAATTTTGAGTTATTCAATTGCACTTTTAAAAGGTAAATCAGCACAAAGATTAAGATATAGATATACTTATAGATTAACAACCAGCCAGTTTTTAAGAATGTCATGTTATGGTTAGACAAGACAGTGAAACATTGGTGCATATGTATTAAGCAACACAATCTGTACCTAAAGTTTTCTGGAAAAATACTGAATATGCAATTACAAGCCTTCCTAAAGTAAAATCCTCCATTTGTGAAATACATATTTAAATATTTCTAAAATGATCACGTTTATGTCATAAAAAAATACAGCACTTGCACTGAAATACACAGAATTATTTACCCCTAGGCATAAATCTAGCAGATTGGTGAGAAATCAGAAAATAGCTAATCACATACTTTACTTTTTCCATGTCACCTCTGCCTATCCCTCACTTTACTCTCTGCACTCCAGTGCTGCTCTTACATAAAATCACCATGAACAAGTTTGCTTTGATCTGCTCTGTTTCTGTTGCAAGACAAGCCTTTCCTGTCTAAATCTGAAAAATCATACACTTCTTAGTTTTGCTTAATGGGTGTTGCATCACTGTTTACATTAAACACCATCAGTTTTTATTTCATGTATACTTACATCTGTTGTGCAGACCTTAGTTTTGGGTCAAGTGAAGACACCATGAACATCCGAGAGTGTGTGACTCTGCTCTAAGTCTTCCTTTCAGGGTGCCTCAGTAATGTGTTTGGCAGCTTTTAAAACACATCAAGATTAACATGTCAAAAACTGCCTTAACTAACGCTGACTTTACTTTAAATACAAACTGAACTTGTCTTGATTAGCCCTCATCCCTGCTTCTAAGCCCTCCCCACTCTGACATCACAAGCTCTTCTCCAATACCATCCCCTAACCAGGCTGTAAAAACATAATTACATGAAGAGCACTACACTGAGCTGATAAACCTATTTCACATTTAACCTGCTAAGCCATTGTTAGCTTTTAAGATGCTTGATGCGTTCACTTCAAATCTCCCTGTTCCAACAAGAAATATGAGGGAAGGTTTGCAATTGCCTGGCTCTCACTGTTGTGTTACCCCTTTATACTGATGTTTAGGAAAGGTCCAGTTCTGACCATTGATAAGCAGTTGTCCCAGAACTGTGATATCCCAGAACTGTGCATGTGATTGGATTGGGGGGGAACTGCAAGGTGGAAATCCTGTTAAGCATATTGTGAGGCTAACACAGGGATCAGATGGTTATACTGCTCAAGCTGACAATTTACTCTTTAATTCTGACTGGCTGTGAGTTGGCTCCCAGAACCAATTCTGAGAAATGGTGAGTTTTGAAATGTCAAGGAGCACTCAGTTTCTTCCAATATCCATGTCAGATCATGGTACATCAGAGTTGGTGTTTGTTAATCCTTGGTCACCTGCCCAAAGTTCATCAGGTGCTCACTGCAACAAGAAATTGCCCCTTGTCCTTTCTCAAACACTAACACAATGCCTAAACCTGGAGAAAATGGGTCCATTCTCTCTCAGGGAAGTGTTACTGTTAGCAAAGGGTTGTAGTTCTGTTCTAGTCCAGCACATTCTCACAGAAAACAAACCAATTTTTTATAACCCGATACAAAATGCATATATAGTATCTAACATGGAATTTTATTTCCTTTAGATCCCCATGACACTCTTAATATTTTTGTTGCAAATGTAATCATGGCTCTTTTGTTGCTACCTAGACTTTCATTATAAAGAAGAAAATCACACCCAGACACATTGCTTAAAAAAAAAAAGAAATCCATTACTAGGTTATAAAACTTACTTTAGGACTTTCTTTAAAAAAAATAGACCTGCTAAAATAACCTGATAGTAATTTTCACATGATTGTCCAAATCTTTGCATGTGCAGGCAGACAAGGAAGCAAAAGAGCATTCTGGGCTTAAAGAGAGTGTTCAGCTTGTGTTCAGTCCAGTCCACTCGGTCTGTAGCTCCCCACAGAAACCTGTGATTTGATATGTAGTGAGTAGATACAGTCTTGAAGTAAGTTCCTCTGTTGAGATTTTTCCAGATAGCCTGGATGAGGCTGAAGCAAATTCTTTGTAAGATATGGGGTTGCTCAGGTAAATTAAAAACAAAGTCTTGCATCATCACCCATTTTTCCTTGGATGTTTTAATCCATGGGAATCACATTTCAGGAAACAACAAAATGTTTATTACCAGGAAAAATTACTTCCTGAGATAGAAACAAACCCTACAATATAATAAGGATATATATTTATTTTTTCCTGTTCTGCCTAATGAGGGAAGTTTGAAGAGAGAGCAAAGTGCTTTGCAAGCTCCCTGGCATTTAGCCCTTGGTTTCTGGCACAGAGGCAGGATTGCTGCAGGCTGCAGTGAGCTGTGACAAACAGAGTTCACAGAGATGCTTCAGAGGTCCCTGTCCAGAGAACACCAGCTTGTTCTTGACTGGATTTTGCAGGCATCAGGCAGGACTGTGTTTCTGAATCCTGCAGTGGTCTGCCTGTCTCTCAGCATTCCTGTTCCTGCTGATCGTCTTCACCAGCAGAAAAAATGGCAAAGCAGCAAAGGAGGGAGAGAGAGGTAGATGAGTTGTGAACAGAACAAAGTAATGTAGAGTTTGGGGCAGTTTAGGTACTATTCTAAAGCTGAATTAAGAACAAGGAGACTCACTCATTTAATTTCAAAAGAAATGTCAACTACTTCACATCTTTCACTATTCCTGAAGTACCAGAATGGGTCATCAGTGTGGACTCAGCTCCTTGCACTAAGGTGGCTTAGTCCATTGTCCAAAGTCTTACCATTGTCACTTGGCATTTTATTAGCACTGATTTGGTCAGAACTTTTCTTTGTTACCTTTTGATAAAATCGATGACAGACCTGGCTCAGCTGAGGGAATGTATCAGCCTTCAAAAATGGAAAGCAAAAATCATATTAGGTAATTTTATTACCAGTCTGAGAATTATGTTGGTTATCAAAAAGCAGTGCTGGAATGGATTTCTATAAGTAGAGAACTTGCTAAACTAGAGTCTAAGCAAGTTTTAATCCACTGTTTCTAAACACTGTCTGTCATAAGTGAGGAATCTGAGTGATAATCCCTAATTCTTCTCCTTATCAATTTTATTGTAGCAAGATAAAAATCTACTTATCTCCACTTCAGTGGAGACATATTTCTGTATAATGAAATTAACTGGACTGATACAGATCTTGGTAAATCACTTATTTATTGCAGATCAACCTTGTTCTTCCCCAAATGAAATCTGTTCAGACATACTTAAGTCCATATCCAAACATCACTTCCTTCCATGTTTCCCCCAGAAGGTCTAGTTTAGAAGAGGACAGGTCCAACAAGAACAGGTAAGGAGAGGGGGGACTGATGGATGGGTTAGGAAGTCTAGGGCCTGTAGGCTGGGAATTGCAAGAATGAATTTGAACAAGAAGCTGTGTCCTTGTATGCTGGGGTTAGAAACAAAGAGCAGACTTTACAGTGACACACTGACTAAGGAAGAGGTGGGATCTTACTTCACAAGAAACTGAAAAATAACCAGAGAGGGGAACAGGCAAAGCTGTGTGTCAGAGTCGCTGTAATCTTCTGATGCCCTGGCTATGCAGATTGTCCTTCAAGCTAAAGCATTCCTTGGGAGTTATTTGCTCCAGAGTATCTCTTTATTGAGTTGCAGAACACTCTGAAAAGTGCCCAGCTTTGGTGTTCTCCTAAATTCATACTGACAAGGTCAGCAGATACTCATTGTAAAGGGAACAGGTTGCACCATGATTGGTTGTTCAGTGGAAAAGCATTACGTTTTCCACAGCTCTTGAGAGAAGTTTGGAGAGACTAGGTAGATTACACAGCTGTCTCATTACCAATGGAAATCTGGGGATTAATCAGAAGTGAAGCCAAACTTTGGTCAAAAATGAAGCTACTGAATTTTGTTTAGTGGGGCTGATCTCAATTTCAAAAGACAGTGAGTGAATCTCAGTGATGAAATATGGCAAACTATTAAGATCCTTTGGAAATTAAATTATCCAAATGTCGTATGTGGAAAGAAGACCAGACTTTATATGTCTCTGAATCAAAGTGGTTGGGAAGGTCTGGATTTAAAAACACACAAGTTGAGGTTTCAAAGACCTGATTTTTTGTTTGGTGAATATGGTATAAAACAAGACTGATGTGTTTTGGTCAAAACTTTCAAACTGACCATGTGCTGAAAGAGCAAATCAGTTGATAAAATTAGATTTCTACTTCCACTCATGCACACCAGAGGGAATGGAAGCTGCATTGTGCCATATTGATATCATTCATGGAATTTCACTCTGGACATGCCTTTTTATATTGGAGTAATAATTAACAAAGCAAATTGTGACAAAACACACACTTAACACCTTTAATTAAACCATTTTATGGCAGATATCTTCATATTTTCCTGTTTAGCCATTTTTTTTCATTACCCTGTGTATGGATTTAAACTTTATTTTGAGCTAACTTTTGAAATAACAGCCAGAATACAGGGATCAGGTGCTGTCATTTAGGATTACCCTAAAAATGCTTTACACCCAGCTCCTGTGTCTGCATAAACCTCCTCTCTCTGGCAGCAGACATCCAGGTTGAGGTTCCACACAATGCCATGGGGAGTTTTGGTGAACTACCCAGCCCCATTGTACCAGATGGTACCTAATGGAAGTACCACTGATCCTTTGACTCTGTTGATTTGTAATTAGGTTTCTAGTAATTAATATAGTTTGCAGGCCTTGCATGAACTCTGCAGATTGACCATTCATGTAAATGATTAACTGAAAGGGGATTAATCCTGGCACAAGTTCAACCAAAAAGAGTTTTCCAGACTGAAAATCTTCTCCATTAGCCTTGTATATTGCAATTGAGAATGAAACATTTAAGTTTTTACCTCTGTAGCTCCATTTAAAAAGGAGTAACTTGATATCAGAGTGTTAAAAGTGTCTGTATTGGGGATATAAATATACATTTGCTGCTATAGATATTTTAGTCTTTAATTTTATGGAATTCAAAAGACATACTCAATGTGAATTGTTAGCTGGGAAAATCTGCTTATTGTTGCTAGTATTTAATAGTAAATGGGGTAAATTCTGGCTTTGAAAAAAAGAACATGTTTAGAATTCTAGAGCTCACGTTTAGCTGCTGTGCTGGTACATTCAAGACTGAAATTCTTACAACTGTAATAAATCAGGGGCAACAGGGGCTGTCACACACCTCTGCTCATGGAGAGTTCATCCAGCACATGTTCCTGTGAGAGAATCCCAGAATGGTTTGGGTTGGAAGGGACCCTAAAGACCATCTCATTCCACCCCCCTACCATGGGCAGGGACACCTTCCACTAGAGCAGGTTGCTCCAAGCCCTGCCCAACCTGGCCTTGTCCTGCCACGTGTGCAGCCCCTTCAAGTCAGGCAGAGCTCACTTTTGTGTGCTGGCACCAGAGTTTCATAACTTTACTTTTTGTTATGTTTTAAAGTATGAAAGTACAGTGAAACATCAGAATCTTCCTCAACCTTTCCACCCACAAAGTGTAACTGAGTTTAGGGCACTGTTTAAGGTTTTAATCCACTGTTTCTAAACACTGTCTGTCATAAGTGAGGAATCTGAGTGATAATCCCTATTTCTTCTCCTTTTCAATTTTATTGGAGGATGCATTTCTGAACCCAAGGTTTTATCTGGCTTTGTATTTTCTCAGTGCCTCCTCAAACCCCTCTTGTGATCACCCTGTGGTTGTACATAAATATGGAACGAGGTAGCTGGATTTAGTTTTTGTTTCATTTCACGCAGTAAAATGCAATTTAAATGGCTGCCTCAGGAACTACTGTAGATTGCTGGGCTATTAAAATCAGAAGGTTGCATATTTATTTTGCAGGAAAAGATGAGGATACTCAAACACTAAATTGAATCCTGAGGTGTGCACTCTGATCTCAGTGCAGGGAGGTCTTGGAATGAGTTTCCTCTGGGAAAGTGTCAGGGTACAATATTTCTCAATGTATGAATATAGGGGAAGAAAGTGTTTATCCAGAGGGCAGCACATGGCTGATCTCTACCTGGAAGCCCAAGCTACATTTCCTAACCTTGGTTCTGCAGAGCACTTCCCACTAGTGAGTGCAGCTGTGGCCATTCTTCCTTGGGGAATGGTCTTCCCACCCCATTGTGTGTGCAGTCTCTCTGAAGGATTTTATCTGGCCCTAAGGCTGATCCCTGCTGCTCTGTGGATTGCCTGGGTGTAAAGGAAGTCAACATCAAATTAGTGGATGACACAGATATTGTGGTGCAGCATCAGTGCCAGCTGTGGATTCCCAGCTATGTAGGCAAGGCTGAATTTATGAGGGGTCAGTTGGAGGATGAGTGCAAGGGACAGAGAAGGAGAGAGAGGATGGAGAGAGCTGTGGAGAGCACAGCTGGATGTGCATGGCTGGGAAAGATGAGGGCAGTGAGCGTGGTGCGGGATCAGGCCACTCTTCCCCCATCTCCATTTGGCAACAGCTTCTGGCACGTGTGTTCTGAATCCGCACAGCCCAAGAGTGAATCACCTGGCACTGGTCAAGTCAATCACAGACCAATAAATATTTGTCCACTCTCAGCAATTTCCAGGCCCACAAAACTGCCCCAAATCACCGGGGCAACCAATTAGGCCAAGCAGGAGAAGCCCATGGAGGCAAAGCTGGGGAAGGGAACTGCCATGGAAGCAAACAATGGTCACAGTGTTACTGTGAGCTACAAGACTCAAAATACCAAAAATCCCTAGCAGATAAATACCCAAATCATTAAATTCTATATAAATATTGGGCCAAGTGCCTCCCTTGTATAACTGCAATGTTTGTGAGGCAGCAAGGATGGGTGTAGTCCAGGGTGTTTAGATTCTGCATTATTCTAACCAGATGCTTGGGGTTTTGTTTCCCTTAATGGATAATAAAAGTCATCCCAAACAGAGTTGCTGCTTTGCTTGGGTTTCATTGAAAGAGACACTCCTAAATGGAGAGGAAATCCCCAAAATGATACTTGGTGATTAAGTACATAGAATATAGGATTTCAGTGTTTGCAAATCCTTTTTTTCAAATGAACTTGTGGCAGTAATCCTCTAATGGCATTATTTCTTTGGAATATATGCCGGATTAAGGAGTCACAATGAGGCAAAGTACAAAAATCCACATTAATCTCTCACTGATGGATGCTGTGTGGGATGTAACTTTAACTGTTTTGTTCCAAAATTGGTTCTGTTCCTAACCTTGCCCCAGGTCTAGACAGAGGGAAGAGCAGATATAAACAAGTGTGACACTGAGCACTTGGCAGATGGTCACAGACCATTTAACTGGATAGAAAGGGGAAGGCATTTATTATTTTTAAACTCCAAAAGCTCAGGCTGCCCTATGCTGCCCGTGACATGCTGCAGGAAGCAGACACACAGGTCTGGAAAGCAGGAGCAGGACACCTGCTCAGCAGTGTGTTATGGAGGAGACAGACACAGCAGATGAGGGGGCCTGGCTGGGCCTGGCTGTCGTGATCTATCACGAATTCACAGCACAGCCTAGGCCTGTGGCAAAGTACTGCTCGTGTTTTCAGCCCAGTGCAGCCACCTCGTTAACAGGCTTTGTTTTGGGTAACCCTGTTGTCCCTTCTTCCCTCACAGCTGGTGAAGAAAAAGGTAAAAGTTTGGTTTCTGGAAGGAGAAGACGCTGTGAAACTGCATTTCCCTTCTTACCAAATTAGAGGGAGGCTGTCATGGTGCCATGAGAAATGGTCACTGTCACTCAACAGCCTCAAGAGGTGAAAGAATTTCTGCATGGGGCAGCACATCACCTGAAATGCTGATGTCAGGGTGCAGAGTTAGCCCAGTCTATCCACTGTAATTGATCCTTAACATGTTTAAGGATTTCTCCAGTTTCAGGGGATGGAGATTGTTAAATATTCCCATTCCACTTTCTCATGGAACTGCAGTGGGCATGTAGTGTCTTGGCCAGGAGAGCCTGGCACGTGTTCAACAATACAGGTTGCTTTGTCTCTGCTTTATTCCAGGTCACTCTGTTGTCAAGCACAGGAGCTGCCAAATCCAACAAGCTCTTAACTGACACAAATAATTGGGATTTTCCATAGTCTACATAGCTGAAATGCCTGAACATGTGAAGTGAAATAACACACGGGGAGTGATCCTTCCCAGTGGATAAAGGTCTGTAGTGAGATGCTGGGAACTGGAAAACAGAAACTGGGACAGGACAGCCACTCCTGATGTCAGAAAACCCTCAAACCAGCTTGGATATCCTTTCTGTTCAGGAATAGAAATGTGCCTTCCATTCCTGCAGGGAAAGATGATGATCACAATGGTTTTGTGCATTTTTACACTTCTCATTGGCAGGATGTTCACTTTAAGTTTTTCTACTCTTAATTTTATCCTGTTGGCTCCTTGCAGCAGCCTGTGCCTCGTTCCACCCTGCGTGAATCACTTGTTCATTGACACACTGAGTCAGGCCTGTCCTCGGGGCTGGTGTCTGCTCAGCTGCTTGCAGTGGAATTGCTGGTTTTGTTTACCAGCTTTATCACTCCCCACCAAAATCACTCCAGTTCCCATATGTCTTTAGTGTGCACATATCCATGGATGGCCCCTTGTGTTTAAGGAAGTATAAATTGTATTGCAACAGGTGCAGACAAAGGTGAGCAGGAAATGATAAGGGAGATTAAGAGTTTGCCGCATGAGGGGAGACAAGAATAGTTTGGCTCATTTAGGTTACAAAAGGGAAGACCTCATAGGTTGAAAAGGATTATCAAGGCTAAAGAGATTAAGCATAAAAGGACATGATATGGTTAACATAGGAATTGTAACATTCTCCCTCGTGGAAATCAGATTTTTGGGCAGACAGACAAAAAAAAATGTATGATGAAGTTTGAGGTACACACAAGATGTGTCCCACAACTGCATAGCAGTGTTGTATCATGATGTTGCCCACAGGCAGATTGCAGTGGATGGTGCAGTTGGACCTCTCCTCTAGTGTCTCCTGTTGCACCAAAATGAACAGGAGTGTCCTGGTCTTCGGTATCTTTTCCTTGCTCGACTGTGCAACATCCTGCTGACAGCAGGGCTGTGCTCAGCCTCCAGCGCTATTTCTGACCGGTATGGACAAAAGGGGTGGGAAAACAAAGAGCTTTTCTTCAGGTAGTCTTGTAACCTGATCTGGAGGGTGACTCAGCCTCTGCTAACAACAGCTGTCTCAGGGAGGTGCAGTGGTTT
The DNA here is from genome assembly GCA_013396695.1 of Sakesphorus luctuosus. Taxonomy (NCBI): domain Eukaryota; kingdom Metazoa; phylum Chordata; class Aves; order Passeriformes; family Thamnophilidae; genus Sakesphorus; species Sakesphorus luctuosus. Next base: position 1,038,881 of record VWZD01004846.1, on the reverse strand, counting down.
GGGTGCAGTATCAAAGGCTGTGCTGCCACTTCCTGATTTCTGCCTTGAGAGTGATCTCAGCTGGGATATGATCAGAGCATTTAAATGGACTTCTGCACACCCACCCCAGGAAACAGAGGCCAGGGGCAGCAGGCTGACACTGGGATACAGTGCAGAGGAATAGGGGTCTTGGGGAAGAGCCCACCCTCCACTTGTGCAGAGCTGCTGCTGTCAAACTGATGAAGACAGAAACCTGTGAGAGTAAACAACATGGAAAGTTCCTGTTAAGGAGAGGAGTGAGGTTTTGTCTGCATGCCATGGCTCAGCTCTCCTGCAAGCCCTGAAAGTGCTGTGAAACGTGAAAAAGATCCTCAGGAGATCCAATGGAAAAGACAGGTATGTTATTTGTCTGTTTAAAATACCGTTCTACAGCATGAAATCACAGCCAGGCTGAGATGTACAGCTCAGTAATACGGATGTACATCAAGGTATGTTGGTTTATATCAGTTTTGTGTTTATAAGAAATACAGCTGTGACAACATATTAAGAGCCAGACTTTAAACAATACATCAGCTTTTTGTAATTGTAAGTGCACTGCCCTTGAACATTTGTACCATAGCAGAAAACTTCTGACACAATACGAAAATTTACATACGTATATGCACATCAGTATATATACCAACATTTTTATACACACATAGACACACACAAAGCATATGTATATAAAAATTACATTTTGCTTTATTTTTACCTTGCCCCCTGATATATCTTTTCCTATAATAACACGAAAACCATCTATGTAGCTTTCTCATACTTCTTCATGTGGTTCTTTTTGGAAAGCAGACTTCAATGACATTCTCCATAACTCTTTAGCTGATGGTTATTGAAATGATCGAGTTCATGTAGTCTGTGGATGGCAGCAAACTGTGGAATGAGCTGTGTGCAGAGTCTGTGCTGGGCAAGGCAGGGTCTGTGTGAGCACAGGAATCTATTCCTGAGCTCTGCTGTGTTACAGCCTTGGGGGCTGACCACAGATCGTTCCCCCTGCAGTCCATGGCACGCAGCAGGACTCCAACATGTACATGTCTTTTCTGCAAAGTCCTCACAAAGTTGATGAATGCCTGCTTAGTTTTTATGACTGCTCCAGTAAAAGCCTGGGTGTATAGGCAAATGTTAGAATTAAAGCTAAAGAAAGACCATTCAATTAATGGTTAAAAGAAAAACAAAGCAGCTTCGGAATCACTGGCTGATGCTGTAGCTTGTGTAGCATGAAAAGAAATAAGGAAAGAATATATAAATTATAGAGTAAAACTTTGCCTGTGAATTAGTCACCAAAACTGAGGTCACTGAGCTGTTCCAAAGCAGCTCTTGGGGATTTTTCTTCCAGCAGTGACACACTCCCAGTGTCCCAGGTTAGTCCTCAGCACTCTCTGGCCAGGTGGGGTGGCCTTGGGGGCAGTTTGCATTAACAAGGCAGCAGAGGGTGATACTTGTGCCATTGAGGGCTGAAACAATTGAGCCTGCTCTGCCAACACTGAGCATTATCAGTCTGCTCAACTAAACAGTGCTGTTCTGTTATTAGAATTAAGAGAATGGTGGCAAATTCTCAGTGCACCTGCCATTATGAAAGAAGGTAAGCAAGAGTGAATGTTACTAAAGCTAATTTTATGTCTGCTGATCCCCTGAAAGGTGACATGCTGAGCTGCCAGGAGAAGCATGAAGAGGACATCCCAAAGAGTTCCCCATTTAACTTTGTCATGAAACAGTTGCAAGGAAAGAGTTGTGCTTCTGAAAAAAGGAAAGAGCAGCCTTCAGCCATCAAAAAATTCTTCAGGGGCTTTGAATTTGGGAAATCTGAAGGCAAGGACAGAAAGGAAATTGAGGAAACAGAAATAAACAACTCTGGAGCTGATGATCATTGTGAGAAGGAAGATCTCTCTGTAGAAGGTAATGCTGGTAAAATAATGAAATATATGTGCATGTGTGTTTATATTTTAATTTCATAGAAAATCAGTTGCTTTTCTTGCTAGCCGAAATCCTGTATTTGCTCCCTACAGTTTATCTTTTAACCAGGATTTACTTCTGATTGGAACACTATCAAGGATGTACCCTCTAATTTGATAGATGCCAAGCAAGGAGTAAGATCCATGTTGCTGAGGAGAGATAAAGCTTTTGGGTGACCTCTCTCTTGGTCTCCAATGTGAGAGGTCAGTGCTGAAGTCAGCTCATTAGTTGCAGAAGTTTCTTTGCTTTCACAGCCAAGCTTTGAGCAGGAGCTTGGCTTGTATTTAAGATGAGTCTCTGTCCACCCTGCTGTTAAAGCAATCAGAAGACAAGAAGAGCAGATGTTTTCTTCCACTTCACACTGGGGAGGGAGAGAAGAGTGGGAATTCATCATGTGTGTTATTTTGCACACACGGGAATATTCTTTACATCCACATCAGAGAAAATAAAGCTATTTTTAAAAAGGAGCTGGAAGGTGAGGCTCAGAACCCCATCGTTTGTCCTAAGGGTTTTTAGCTTGTTTGTGGAAACAATAAGAGGACCAGAGAGTGGGAACACTATTTTGTGTAATTTTTTGCTTTGCAGGCACAGCAGTGCTAATGCAGCTTGTGCAGCCCAAATAGCTACAGCTCAGAGTTTTGCATGAATTTCATGTCCTTGAACTGGTAGTGCTGTTCCAAACATCCAAAGGCACTGGCAAAAGGCAGCGTGGAGAGATGCAATGGGAGATTCTTTTCTCACTCTGCATCAGGAACTTTGTAGTGATTTGATCTATGGTGATCTTATTACTCAGGTTATTGGTCAACATTGATCAAAAAGCAGAGCCTGGTTTAGTGACAGATTTAATTAATTTCCTGAAGTCTTGCCCTGGCAGCCTCAGGCAGGTTTTGCACCCTGTGTTAGCACCAGAGGTAACCAGGGCCCTATTTCTTTGTTGCTCAGATGGACATTCACATCTCATTTCTGAAGCAGAGTCACCATCTGGTGAGCAGAGATTTAACCAGTTCATGCAGAAACTGGGCAAGAAACCCAACAGCAAGAATCTGGATCTAAATAACTGTGCCTTAAGTGCAGCAGATGTAACGGAGCTGGGTAAACAAACATTTTATTCAATTAATCACTTCATACATTTCTTTAATTCTTATTTGCCTGTTCAGTTATTCACTCCTCTCTTTTCCTTTCCCTTTCTTTTGCACAGGCCTCGGTATATTTAACATTTCATCTGGTGGTCCCAGAGAAATATTATTTAATAAATTATATTACTTATGTTATATAAATATAAATATAAAAATTATACAGGTCTGTGAAGCAGATAAATGTCCTTACAGATTCAAACTACAGATAAAAAAACTGAGGTACAAGTTGTCATGGCTTTATAATGCTGTATTGGTATAGAAAACATATCTGTATTAAGACTTACTGACATCCATAGTGTGCAGAAACTTGCAAATAAATATGCTTTTCCTTTTCTTTTCTTACAGCTTCTTTACTGCCGTTTCTCCCAGAGCTGGAAGAGATCAGCCTGTCCTGGAATGGTTGTGTTGGTGGGACTTTGAAACCTCTCACTGTCCATCTTCATCATGTGAACCTGTTAAAAGTCCTTCGACTCAACAACTGCAGGCTGACAGCTGAGGATGTCATCTCCTTAGGTACAGGATTTCATTTACATTTACTTCCAGACAGCTTGGGGCTAATGTAATCCATCTCATCTCTTCCTACATCCTACTCCTGCTGCTTCCACACTGGGCAATGAAAACTCCTGCTGTGAAACAGTAGAAACTTGGGCTTAGGGGTGACCTTATACCTTTAGGTACCTCTGCTGAGTTCATTCCTCAGGGTGTGAAGCTTTCACACTCAGAAGGGAAGAGATTTCAGTCCTATTTGCAGGAAAGCATGTTTTCAATTTAGATCAGTATTTTTTGTTGCTGACTTTGATGTCTAATTGTAGGCAGAAGAATTGAAGCAGAGTCAGTCATATTAGGGTCAGCTTAGATCTTCAGCCTGCAGGACAGATGAGTGCTCATCACAAAAACTACAGTGGTCTTTGGGAGCAGGAAAACCAGACGTGCTGCCTCAGAGCTTTAGGACTTGGCTTTTTTGCAAGTCTGGGAGAAGCTTGTGCCCCTGCTTACTTCTTTCCTTGGAGTGCCTGCAGTCTGCTTTCTGCAAAGCTTGAGATTTAAAGGTTATAAAGGTGGTGTTACACACTCAGGTTCTGACACCGAGTCATGCCTGGAATTTACTCTGGGATGGATCTGTGGATTGTATCTGGAAGAAGGACAAACTCAATCAACTAGGAATTATGAAAGTTACTGCTTATTTTGCAAGTTCTAAAACTCGTCTGAGTTATAAAGCTGGTATTTGTTTTTGTCATTCATGTCCAAGCCTTTTCCAGGAGAGGTTGAGAAATAAAATTACATGTATGTTGGTAGCTCAAAAGTGGGTCATGTTAAATGCTGGGGAGGAAAAATGCATTTCTCCAAAAGCTGCTGAAAATAATTGATCTATTTCTGATGAGGGTAAAATCTGTGTTACATTTTCTACTACTTTTTCTAATTTCGTTCACTTTTTTCCAAAACCTTTTCTCATACTTTTTTTTTTCTTTTGAGTTTGATTTGCTGTATTTCCAGTTGATTTATTCTGCCAGGTTCTTCAGTGCTGTTTCCTTCCCAGATCTGTTTATCCTCTGCTGAGACAGACAGAAAACTGATCATAGGATTTGAATTTCCAGTCCAAATGTGATGTCCTTGACAAGGGGAATAACAACAGTCACTTTGCATTGATTTTGCCTGCAATTTTGAAAATAACTTGTGCATTTAGGCCAATACTGACTGTTTGACCTTGTCCACATCTATCTGTGGAAATGTGGCCTCTTGTGGACTTGCATTCTCTTTGGAAATCAGTGTCTCAAATATAACCATAATAATCTCTCCTATGAGATTGGTGAGAGCTGTGACTGTGAGAGGTGATAGGAAATCATTCCTGGAGTTGTAGTTCTTTTTGTTTATCTTCTGGGTGGAAAATGTGTCTGAATTCTGGTCCTGGTGTCAAACAGAAACAGGCTGTGCTGCACTTCTCCACTGTACAGCATTGCTCAGTATCCAAGACTGAGCCAAAAGTTTAAAATAAATACAAAAATTAGAATGTAGATGTCCTTTTCTCTCAAACCTGGATATTCACTTACAGAAATAATTATTTTTCTATTATAAATCTTTTGAGAAGAATTCATTATGAAAACACAAAGACATGAAAGGGAGTTACTATTAAAATACAATTCTCAATTATTAGGTTGATGACAAGACTTTAGATCAAAAATTGTGCTTGACACTTTGAAATTGCATTTGCATATGGTCTGATTAATTGATCTTTCTTGGGAATGAGTTTATGCAAATATGCCTCCCTCCTCTACAAAGGGAGTTAGGGCCTTACAGTGGGGTGTTAGTATTTCAAAGAAGCACTAACACAGATCACACTGGCAGATGCTTCAAGCCTGGAAAAGGCTGATTTTTCTGAATGTCATCAAAGTCAGTGCTGTCTGCCTTGAAATCATGGGAAAGTTAGTTCAAGTCGAAACAATGCTCATCTTGGTTTCTTATGAAGTCAGTCAGAAACTCCTGTCAGAAATGAAGCTTTCACATTTCAGAAATAGTAGTGACAGGAATTCTTTCCTCCCATCCAAAATGACCTGTGGACACAGGACAGAGGATGTTGGAAGTTTGCCAAATAAAACAGAGCAGCACTATACAGCAAATTCAGACTTGTCACTTGTATTGATTTCCCTCTAGACTGGACTCTCTGGGTCCTGGCATGGGTCTACTGTGACATCCAAACAGCCTGATGAGGGTTTGGGGATGTGAATAAATTTCAGGTCTGTGTGCACTGTAACAATGACTTGGGATCTGTATTATTCAACATGAGATTTTATACAACATTACTGCAGAAGCAACAATCCCTTCAACAATTTTCCTGGCAAGACGTTCAAAATAAAGTAATTTGAGAATTAGGTGGCTAACCTTCCTCTTAATATATTCCAGACCTGTGTTTTTGTTTGCACTGAAATTGATACCTAGAATGAATCATCCCAGACTTCTGTTACAGGAGAGGCATTTGAAATTGTTTCTCAGCTTGAAGAACTGGATTTGTCATGGAACAGTAACATAGGTGGAAAACTATCACTGCTGACAAAAAAACTCCAGAAAGGATGCAAATTAAAATGTCTGAAAATGACAGACTGTAACCTGACAGCAAAGGATGGAGAATCCCTTGGTATGTGTGTCTATCGAGCTGCACTGAGCCTGGCTTCACAAAAATCGAACTTGTTTGACTTATCTAATGGCTGTATTGAGCTCAATATTGGTGGAAAGTTAATTTATTTCAAGCTCTGCATTGTAACAGTATTTATGACACAATGTGGGGATTTAATGCACTTTCTTCCAAAGAAAGTTGTTCTCTCTGACCATGTGAGGGAGTGTTGAGAAGAAAAATTAGATCTAAGCCACAGCCTGGCAGCCTCAGTGGTCCAGGGGTGCTGGATCCTTTGAGACTTTGAGCAAAAGAGAGAGCCAGAATTTCCACCAATGATGGCTTAAAATTAAGCAGCTGAATATGCAGTTATCCATGGAATGGGAAAGACCTGAGGGGCTGGAATTTAGTCTGAGCTGGCAACCACTGATCACTCCTCCCATCTGTCCTCCCACCACAGCTTAATCCTGTGTGGTCCTTTTATCTGATTGTGTGTTTTAAAAGGTGTTTTCTCTGTAAAGAGAAGCCTTTGTGCCCTCATCTCCACTGCAGGAAGAGGCCCATATGTAATATACAATCCTATATACATTCATTAGAAATTTTTCTTTCTCTCTGTATTTCTGCATTTTATTCCCCTGTATTTTTCTAACTATCCTTGTAGTTTTTTTAGTTTTTTCATCTATATTTTCATACAGGTTTTGCACTGGTTTTCTCAATTCCTATCCAGTCTTTATTTCGCTGTATTTTATAGGTAGAACAGGAACTTAGCAAGGCTAAACCACACGTACAGGCAGACTCAGCCCATCTCTTTCTGTTTGTCATGTTGCTGTATTTTTTCTAGGGTTCATCTGTGTGTGTTCCAGACAATTACCAATTCTGGTTTTCCTTGTTTTTTTTGTTTTCCCAGCTGAATTTCTAACTGTGATCCCAAACCTTGAAGTATTAGATCTCTCTATCAACAAACACATCGGCTGCAGCATGAAGGTTATTGCTCAGGATCTGAAAAACGTGCCAGGCTTGAAAGAGTTAAACTTGCACATGTGTGGATTAAAGCAAGACAGCCTCCAGGGCTTAGGTTAGACTTTATGTTCAGAAAGACTTTCATTCTGAATAAATTGTACATCTGAAAGCCATTTAGGAGAGGCAATGAGGTGGGATTTTGCTGATGGTTTGGCAGTATTAATAGGCAGTCGCTATTTGCTGTTTGAGGATTGATAAATACTACAGAGGCTTTCAGCAGGAGTCACATTTATCTGCCCTGAGCTCAGGCATGTGAAAGTCAGTGGGGAGAGTCACCCTTCACACCATTTATCTGAGACACATCTCAGGGCTGATTAGTGGCTTCCTCTTTCCCCAGGCAGAGCATAGACCAGGACGCAGACAGGCCAGCTCACTTTTAAGAAGCTAATCCTACTCTCTGAGGGAAACCCAAATTCACCATTATCGCTTAAAGAGTGTCCAGTGAAGCCATATGCAAAGGGCTTGTTATCTGTGTCTCTCCCTAGTGGATGGCTCATGGATAAGGCAAAACAACTGGCATTAATTAGTATGTCCATCAGTAGTTTCTGCAAAAAGCTGAGGATTGAATGGATCTGGGGATGAGCTGGCCTCACCTTCACCTGCTCTGTCGGAGAAGAATGGAGCTGTATGGATGGGGAAGCTTTGCTGTATTACTGTATGTCTGCTGTGATTACACACTGAAGCTTAGTCTAAGAGCTTTGCCTGCAATACCTTGAGCAAGCTTTGACACTGAGGTAAAGAAATGCCAAAGCTGTGACCTGGGCTGTTGTGGCAGCCAGTGACCAGCTTGCTCCCTTTCCCATTTCAGATACTGCTTTACAGCACCTTGCAGAGCTGAGGAAATTAGACATATCATGTAATAAAGAGATTGGTGGTGGCTTTAAACACTCAACAGCTCATTTGGCCAGCTTGAAAAACCTGGAAGTCCTTGATCTTCACCAGTGCTGTGTCACAGAAGAGGACATGACCATTTTGTGTAAGGACATGTTGAGAAAATCCACTAAGAATCCAGGTTTTGCCTTCTGAAAATGTCTCAAAGATGTAAGGAATTCTGCCTGGCAGAGTGGCTGATCTCAGTGCTTTTTTCATTAGGCAGTTCTGGAAGTGCAGTGTGGGGAATAGATTTCTGGGTCAATATGGAATGGTATTTTTGCTGAACCAAAAGAAATCTCAGTGTGTCTGATCCCACATGGGATGAAAGACCTGAATCCACCAGGATTCAGACCCACAGTGGGAATGGGGGAACTGCCTCCAAGCACTGTTTTTTTGATAATCAGTAATTTTGGAAATCCCATGGGACAGTTCTCTCACTGGTGTAAGTTGGGTGGACTCAAGGTGTGTATGTGCATGGAAATGTACCTGCCTAAAACTCTCTTGGTGAGCTACACACGACTAGAGAGTGATGTTGGGAGACCTGACATTGCTGCTGCTGTGTGTGCTTTCTCCAGGTGGAATCGATCCAACTGTAAACACTATTAGGAAGAAAAAGGCATTTCCCAATCAATTTGTGAGACAGTTTATTATCTGTGCATTATCATAATTTGTGTCATCTCTTTTTACTCTTAACAACAGCAACAACAAAATCCCTTGACTCGAAGTCATATAGTGCCCATATCTTATTTTCCTAGATAAAGATTATTTGAAAAGCATTGGGCGATATTCACTATTAGTAATAGCAATCATGATTTATTTTTAATTTATTGAATAATAGAGAATAATAATACAAAAATGAATTTTCAGTTAGTGATGAAGACACTTGGAAATAACCCCCATCTCACTGAATGTTTAATTCCCTATTTCACTTACAAAATTTCCTAGAAGCCATGTTCTAATAACCTTCCACACAGTGTGGAATACCTAATTTCTTGAACATTCTTACTGAAAATGACAAGGCTACTTGTAGACTAAAACATTAATCACATGAATTTGAGTGTAAAAACTTGGCCTTGACTTTTGGATTGATTTATAAAGAAAAGAAATTATGTTAGGCAAATGTAGAACTACACATCTGTTCTGGATCGGTGACTGTCTAATAAATATTTCATGTTTTCATAGCCCAGGTGATACCTTTACTCTCCAGTCTTCAAGAGCTGAATTTATCCTCGAATAAAAGCGTAGGAGTCTCATCTGATCCTCTTCTGGGCAGACTCAGGTTTTTACCAAAGCTAAAATCTGTGGCCATCAGCAATTGTTGTTTAGGGGAAGAGTCGCTTTCATCACTAGGTAGGAATGTTCTTTAAAGTGTGTCTGTTCTCTGGGTATCCTTGAGGGATAAAGCACTTCATTCTCCTTTGGCTGAACTCCAAGGATCACGGTTCCATTATACCACAGATCCCGAGGGGAAAAGCCTGCGGTCAGATCAGTTCCCCCATTGTATCTGACTGGATGAAGCCCTTTTAGTCCTTTTGTCTGACAGTGAGCTTTTGTATATTGCCTAATCTAGGAAGAAAAAGGAGAATGTGATTTCATATTATGCTGTAATTATAGTTTGGATGTAACAATTCCTTTGCAGTTCAGTGGAATAAAGTTTTACTGAGGGTTTTTCACCTCACTACAGGTGAAAGCTTCAGTAGAAACTTTCTGGGGTAGAGTTAAGTTTGGGGAAACAGAGGAAATGTCTGCAGGACTGGAAAAGATACTGCACAGCCATAAAGAAAAGTCCAGTCTAACACAGAATATGTAAATTCAACCTCTTTTGCCTACTTACTACAAGTCTCAGTGGACTGGTGGCTACACTGTGCCTTTGATGAGTGTTCCATATGGCACATGAAATCTAAATACAGAGGGATCCCTCAGTTACTGTGCACAGTGCACTTATATTTTGTGCTGTTTGCTGGTAACACTAAAACTGTAGTAAGATTTTACTGCCTCCAGCAGAAGCAGTAGCAACCAAAACTGGTCTGAGGTCCCTGCAGGAAGAGTACTATATTTATATCATTACAATTATGTAAGAGTGACACCATGGAAATCAGTGTTGTCAGAAGATACAGAGCATTTCACCTTACACAGTGAGTTCACAGCAAAAAATTGCTGTCTTTAAATTGATATAAAATGGTTTAAAAGCAAGCTGTTAAATTAATTCCATGGGACAAGGTCAAGCCAATAATATGAACAGAAAGGCAATAAACCCCTGCACAGATCCCTTATATATTCTATAGCCAGGCCCTTCTTATTCTCTTTTGTCTGACTTTTATTAGGATAAAAGAAGTCATTCTAAGCACAGCCTGTTAGGATCCTATTTACAGGTGAATTGCAGGTGAGGTGTCTGTTGAGGCCATGTTGTTTTCTCTTAGTAAGCAGAAGTTGTTGGTCTTAATCTTTTCAGCTGAGGCTGCCCTTCACCTTCCTGAACTGGAGATATTAGACCTTTCTTGGAATAAGTGCGTTGGTGGGAACCTAAAGCTGCTTTTGGGAGCACTAAAGCTTGCCACGGAGATTCAAGTGTTAAGACTGAGCAGCTGTAACTTGGTGGCTGAAGATTTGGCACTTCTAAGTACGTATAACACGGTATTTACCAGCAGTCAAGGAGCCAGGGCATTTAGACCACAATTCAGAAGGGACTTGTTCCTTGGGCTGAGCACATTTTTGCATAAATCAAATGAAAAGATGGAAAATACAGCAGTATTTTCCCAGAAAGGGCTGTCATTTTTCTGAAGATTGTGTGTCCTGTACATGTTCAGTGCAAAAACTGAAAAGGATAAAATAGAAAGAACGTTTTAGCAGTTTTGTCTATTAATACAAAAAACTCATCACTTAGAAAATGTAGGGTTTGCATCTGGTTTTTATATCAGATATTTAAAGCTCCCTCTGAGGAGTTTTATTTTGCTCAATTTCTGTTTTAAGGTTCAGTAAGTTATAGAAAATGTATGTGCTGACAGCCAGTAATACGGGCACTACTAGCTCTCAATCCTTTAGGTGTGTTCTGGAGTCAGACTACAGGGGGCAACTTAAAACAGAAATACTTTCACCTACCTACCTCTTAGCAGAGAAATACTGGAAAGTGGGAACTTGACAAAGGAAAAGATTCTAGAATCCTTTAAAAAACGTGCTAATTTTACAGTCATCTTTGTTATTCTGTGGGCCTGACTCAGGGGTTTGTGTGTCTGAGATTGGCAATAGCTGTGTGACAGCTACTAAGCCCCTGGAATCTGAAATCTGCTGAGGTGAAACCTAAATATTTTTCACTTTAACAAACATCACCCTTGATCGTGTCTCCTTTGCCAATCATATGTTAAGGACCTCAGTTCCCTTCTGGGTATATTAAGCCCTCCCACAGTGAGAGGTTGCTATTGCAATCATGCAACCTCATCTAGTTTTACTTTCCTCTTCTTAAATCTCCCTGTAAAGCCTGTCTGCCTGTTTTAGTTGGCACTTGATATAACTGCTTCCAACTGAGTCTAAGGTTTTCAGGGTGCCACACACTTTTAACTCAATAGTTCTGTTCCTTTTGAATTAGCTGTGTTTTAAGTGTTGTACTCCTTCAGCTGTGAAAAAACAGTCTTTCTGAGATCAGCAGCAAGTGATTCTATGCTGCTGAGGAGTTAAATCTTGCTGTTTGACTGCTGAAAAGCCTTAAATAATGAGGTATTAAAATACTACTTTCTGAGAAGCTTTCAACACAATTGCCAGGATTTATTAGTTGTGTTTGTGTCTGTCATCTCTTGCAGTATCACTGACACAGGATGGCCATCTCACCAGATTGCAGAAGCTGGATTTGAGTTATAATGACAACGTCTCTGAGGAAGGGTGGGCTGTTTTCTGTCAAGGTTTAGCAGTATCCAAGGAACTCTCGGAGCTGGATCTCAGTCTCCGCCCATCGTCCTGCCGGGACTGCGGGCTGTGGTTCAGGGAGTTGCTGGCAGCACTGGCACAGCTCCCTGCCCTGGCAGAGCTGGGCATGCAGAGATGGGTCCTCTCAGAATCCCAGAGGAAACAACTGGAAAGCTTTAATCAAGACAACAACAGAAACATTCGTTTTGACTGTTGATGAAGGTTGAAGGTTTCTGGAAGGCATTTCATGAGCAGCACATGAACCAAGTATTACATGTCTCTGACTTAGGAGACTGCACAGTCTTTAATAACCTCTTGAAATAATTTCACAGTTATAGAAAACTCTTATTTAACCTTCTGCAAAATAGATCACTCAGTTTAATAACATATTCTGTCAGATTCTCTGGGCCGTGCTTACACTACTATAGACACTTCATCTGCACGTTGTAAATTCTGCAGTGGCTCCTACCCAGAGAGCAGTGCTGGATTCAAGTGGACACACTGCAGGTTTGCCAGTGGAGGGACATGGGTGGGATCTGTGTTAATGCAGGTGGGTGGGCAGTGTGAATGTGGTCTCAGAAAACACCTTTAATGTGAAAATACTTGAAACCTCAGATTTAAATGTTAGTTTCTTCCCCCTCAAAACTTTTGCCTCTTTGTGAATAAATTAAATCTACATGGGAGATTTGGGAATCATCCCAACAACTCAACATTATTTATAAGTCCAGTAAGAAGAATGTAGAAGAAGCTGTTCTGCCTCTGCCTCCTTGTTGCCACCTCACAGTGTGGATGAGTCCTGTGTACAGAATTAGCAAAAAATCAAGGTAAGAAAGAATTGATCAGTGTCTTTGCAGGTCTCAGGGTCAAGGGAAATGTGTGGTACATTAAATCAGAGACATGTCCTTCTACCTTAGCAGGATTTTGGACACAGAGCAATCCATAAGTGTTCTCAGTAAGGCTATGCAAAAACTTCAGGATACTTCAGGGATGCTCCTTCTCATCTTGAGCTGTTTCAGCCTTACCCAGACTGAGCTTTTGGAACAGACCATTGTATGACATGCAGCACAAAACCAAACTTCCATATGAAAGAGCCTGATCTAGAGCATATGAAAGGCAGTGAGAGTCCCTGCAGTGTCTTCATGCTTCCTGCATTAAGGATTCACTCATCAACCTTCATACCACCTTGCAGCATGGACAGTGTTCTTAACCTAGAGATGAAGGAAATAAGAAAAGTGTATTATTCCAAGCCATAGGGCAGCTCCTGGTGAGAGCCCAGCACTCTGCTCTGTGCCCAAGACTTGTTAAAATAAGCACCAATTTTGCATGTGTTCCTTTTTTATGTGATAATTAATTGTTTTTTTATTGCATTTGCTTATACAGAGCCAAATTCTGGCACAGTCACTCGTGTCATGGAGCATGTTAACCCACACGTGAGCTCCAAGACTGCAGTAGGATTATTCATCAGTAAGGTATTTTAGGAAGTAAAGATACTAGATCTGCCCACTGTGTGAGGAGTCTTAGAGAAATCCTGAGGCAGCTTGAGGGATAAAGTACTGCTCAATTAGCTCTGAGTATCTCTACATGCTGCAGCAATCTCCTGGGGTAGAGGCACAACAGGATCAGTCAGTGGCACTTTCCTAACTTGCTAAGGCCCATCTCAGCAGGTTCTGTCCTGCAGATGCTGATCAGTATTCACCTTTCAGTCCATGTGATCCTTCCAACATCAGCTTCTGGCTGGTCAGAGCTATCACCAGCAGCTGGCAATGCTGTGCTGATACCTATTGATCATTTAATCCATGATTCCATGTGAAAGTCTCCCTGGATTCATTTCCACTTGAAAAGTGCACTTGGCTCCCCCAGCTCTGAGAAATGTGGGCTGAACTGGAGTGTCTTGGTCAGAGGCATCAGGGAATTGCTGCTGTGTGGGATCAGTTATTTCCTACACAGACCCTCACACTGAAATGAAGCAGAGACTGTTGCATACAGGGCTGACGAGAGATTTTCAAGCAGTGACTTAAGCCAGGACAGTTGTTGTAACATGGAAGTACTATCACCTCTGTTTAACAGCAGCACACCAACATCTTCCTTTAATCACTTGCCTTCCTGTGATTTTCCTTCTCAAATCTGCCCCTCATCCAACTGGGAAATTGATCCTTTATCTGTTCTATGAGAATCTCTCTTAATCATTCCTTTCCCACTTGAATCTCTCTCTCTAATTCATATGTAATGTCCAGTATCTGTTGAAATCTTTCTGACTGAACTGGACTTCATTATTGGGGTTTCTTCCTCTTTCATAGCTGGGTTCCTCATTCTCAGCTTCAGAGCACATTATGCAGCAAAATCTACCCTTGCTGTTCCTGATCCCCTGCTCAGTCCTTTGCCCTCTCATGATTGTCATACCTATTGTTCCATTATAAAGCTTTTATTACTTTTATCACCTCTTCTAAATGTCCTATCTGCCAGTCTTCCCAGAAATCTCTCTCTTCCAGTGATTTGCTCTGAATTATCCTTCTCCCTGTTCCTCTTTGCCTTCACATAGAGTGAAAAAATTTCATAAGACACCTCAAAACAATCAAAGCAGCCTCAGTTACCCAGTGAAATGGAAAATTAGAACAGAAACGCCCCACTTTCCTGCAGTCCCAGCTCTCTCCTGCCAACAAGCATATTAATAAGATTTTGGTATCAATCAAGAGCCAAACAGAAATGAGTTCCATACCCTCGGTGGAGATTCAGAGAGCACTACCTGGAGGTGCAACTCTAGGAAGAGCTGGTCTCACTGACCTGCCTTCACCACCTCCTTCAGGATGCAGAGCCTTCCCTGAGACAACTCAGACCAGGGGTGGGAGAGCAGGACTGCAGTTCTGACCAGCCAGTTTGAATAAACAGCTCTGCTCCCACCCACTCTGCATTTTGAGCCTGCTCAGTGGTCAGTCCCACCCAGCTCTATGCTCTGTAAATGCTGCAAATAAAACTCTGGAGGGGGTTGAGGAGTAACTGAGCAAAACAGAATAAAAACTAGGCAAGGACATCAGATGTCTAGGACAAACAGCTCTCTGTAAAGTGCTGTGGAAAGACATGGTTGAATATAAATTTGGCATGCAAGAGTTACAGCAAGGAGTGTTTGTCGTGGTTCTTTTGAATAACAAAGGTGGTGTGATGTGCCAGAACCAAAACCCCGGCAGAATGTTGTGTCCTTCAGACTCACTGGTTTCATGAGAGCCTGTCACACACACACACTGTCACCGAGCCACCTCAGAGAAGGGCTGCACCACAGGATGTAACAGCTTGCAGTCATTCAAAATGCTGTAGCTGCAGATTGTCAAAACATCAGTGAACAGTTTTGCAAAAGTGTGGAGATACTTTCAAAACAGCTTTCTACACCTCTGTAAGACAGGATGGGAGGATGGTAATGCAGGTTCTGGTACAAGTGTGTGTGTTCTGACTGCCTGGAATCCTACTCTGTATTTCCAAACAAGGAACTGATCATTTCTGGAGGTAAAACTCATTAAATGACTGCATGTAGGTGGGGCCACAGATATTATTTCACTGTAAATATGTTTGTACCTCACTCACTGGAAAACAGGTTTCTAAGAATTTCAAGTAAAATACTTTGGGATTCAGAAGAAATAACACTTAATTGCACCAGATTCCTACAGGTTTGATTGATTTCCAGATTAGATTAATTTCCACCTAATCACATGCCTTTATGTTTTGAGATAACATGCATTCAGAATGAGACATCTCAAGAGTCTTTCCAAGTCTGCCTGATTCAGCTGGGGTTAATGTGGATTAAAATACAAAACCAAACCTAAAAAAATAATTTGTTGTCATTGTAACACTCACTGATTCAAATGCTTTAATATTGCTTGTCTCCTACTTGCTTATCTCTGCTCACATTTGTCCTTCTTGTAAAAGAAAAGAGCTCTGTGCAGTTTACTGCCCAAATCTCACTTTTTTCCCCTTTTGATCCCTTTACAGGCTTCTGTTTTCCTTTCTTTCTTTTCTTTGTCATTTTTTTTTCCCATTAGATTCTTAGGTGGCGAGGAAGGTCCAATCCCTTTTCTAATTCATCAGCCAACACCACAAACTTTGGATATGAAAAAGAGAGAAGAACATTTTGGTTACCTGGAGGAAAAGGCTAAAAGCAAAGAGTCATATGGAACAGTATTACTGGCAGATATTCATGATGCAAAAAGCCAGGAGCATTTTGGTCTCCAAAACACCCTTTTATTCTGGATTAGACTACATTGTTTGCAGCTAAGATAGACTGCCAGTCATCTGATTTTTCTTTTATTCTCTGTGTTTTGTTTTTCAAGATGAATTTCTCGCCTGGGAGAACACTAACACTGTGGTCCTCCAGCCCCTTTGATTAGAGTAGTTAATCATGATGTCCACACATCTTTAAATGTCACTTTTTAGTTTAGAAGAACAGTTTGGGAGAAACAGTAGTTCATGAAGAAATTATGGAATTACAGAAAGAGAGGAATACTTTAGGTTCAAAAGAATCAAAGACTGAGGACTTGCCTTTCCTTTCTTGTTGTCCTGTATTTTTTTTTAATTCCATGAGATTCGGTGATGATACAGACCAATGTTTTTTTGGAAAAACAAAAACCCAAACCAACAAACCAAACATAAAATCACATGAAAAATGTGTATTGTTCAATGTGTTTGCACAATGGATCTGCAAGGATCTGCAGAAAATGTGGCCAGAGTGACTTGTAGGTTGTCCTGCAAAGTACCTGTTACTGAAAACACAGCTCTGTGTGTATGTTGGAGTGACCTTCTTAACGCACTTACCTTTAAGTTCATGGCCTTCTTATTCCCCTTTTCCATAAGTATTCCCAGGTGGCAGATGTCCCCTGATGGCACACTTCAGTCAGAGGGTCTGTCACAGGGTTCTCATGCAAAGAACCAGCTCCAGCTCCACTTTGGTTGGGTATGATGCTTCTGCCACCCTTCCAATTCCTAAAGTTTATCTTATTCAGTTCCCTTAAAATTATGGGATGAGCCCTGAGTGATGAACTGCATTCCTTCATTTCCTTTTCTTCCTCTTTCTTCCAAAATGTTTGCTGGTACCTGTGTCCTTAAGGCCCCAAACACAAGGACTTGTAACTAGCATAGAGTCTGAAAGCTGCTTGAGGAGACTGTGGTGGTTTCAAGTGGGTCAATGAGCTGATGGCTCTGGGCAGGTACTGCAGACAATTATTCTCCATATGCAGTTCTTTCAGATTCTGGAAAATATGTGTGCAGAAGGTTTAATAAGTAAAGGATTTTTCCTTAGCTTGATATACAATCAATGTACAGAGAATATTAGGAAGTGCACAAGTAGGGTTTATAAACTGTGAAATTGTTGGGATGGTTGTGAAACAGAGAAGCAACATGAGTTTCAAACACTGATTTTTGCTGTTATTTCTATTCTGACAGGCCAGGCCTGATGCTGCACCATGTACCTCAAGAGATTAGGAGACCCTCCAGTCCTGCATTTAGAAGCAGCTGAAATCCACAGAATTTCCATGTTGCAGCAGACCAAGATCTTCCCCCTTCTACTGCTTCTGCCTGCATTTTACTGATGTCTTCTGGCAGACTTCTGCATTTTATTCCTTTATCTTGTCCCAGCTATAATCTCTCTAATGACTCCAGGAGAAAGACTTCCTCTGGAAAGATACTGAATTGGTTTTCAGACAAGCTAAGGCTTTTAAAATCTGTAAGTTCCTTTACCTCCACAGGTATCTAGACACAGTCATTAAAAAGATACATTATGTCAATTGAAAAGTAATCTTTGGGATTTAGTTTTAGGGAAAAAATCTCCCAAGAAAATGCTGTGGAGCTGCATTATGAGTGACAGGTGAACACAGAATATTCTGCTCATTAATGTCACATTATATCTCACAGTATGGTGGAAATGTTGGCAAAGAAATCCATGTTGTTTTCTCTGCTGGAAAGATTTTTTTATGGGGTTAATTTTATTTCTTAGCAGAAACGTTAGTCTGCTTCTTCATTTCCTTTGTGTGCACAGTGCAGAGGAGAGCAATTTAAATGAATGAAATCTGAAAGTGAGTCTTTTGCATAAATTACTACTTTGGTAAATGTAACTTTCATGAAGAGAATTGCACTGGTGAAAAATCCTTAGAAAAGAAGTGTTATGTTATATAAAAAGGAAGGTGTAGTCTGAGCCCTCAAATGAGGGTGTTACAGAGTTCCTGTTTGGACAGCTTTAGGGTGCATAGTTGTTCATAATTAAATTAACAGCAAATGTTAGCAGATTTAAAGGCATTAACAGTATCACATCCATTTTTGAATTGCCCTCTGCTCCATTTTTGACATACTGATTCTATGCAAATGCAGCTCTTATGTTCTACAGAAAAAAAAGATGCAAAAAACTGCAACAGTCCCTCCAGTCAGTATTACATCTTTATGACTCAACACAAAGGTCAGTGTTTCCACATTTTTGCTGTTTATTCCCTGCCTGAACGCTGAGATGTCAGTGATAATGAGTGACCCCGGCTCAGGTGTGTGCCAGGTGGAACTGCCTTCTCCCTGGAGTAGGGAAAGGTGACGCGTGGAATACCATTAAAGCAGTTTTCACTCAGATCTGATATCCTGGCGCTGGTTAATCCAGTGAAGAGGCAATGCAGAGGCCGGTGTTCCTCACAAAAACATGGGAAAGAGAAGGCCAGCAGCAGAGGTGATGTGGGAACTCCTCCAGGCCGGTCAGGCTTTCCTCTCATACTGATTCCTCAAACCTGGGGGCATCCCGCGGGGCAGGTGGGCTCCATTCCTCCCGCACGGGTCTGCCTCGGGCGGGTAGAGCCCATCCCGTCCTGCCTGCAGGGGCAGTGCTGGAGCCGCTGGGGGATTTATTTGACGGGAAGGGCCAGCACAGGCACCGTTGGAGTAACAGCTGATGGTGTGACCACGGGCAGTTTTGCAAAGGCTCCTCGGAGGAGGGCAGAGCACCAAGTCCATACTCTGGGGGTGAGGTGACGAACCTCCCGGGCCCTTCCCTGCCTTTCCCGCATGGTCCGAACGCCGCTGGCACATCCCAGCTCTGCACGGGAGGCTCCACCTGGCAACCCCCGCCCGCTCCCTGCTTGGAAACGGACTCCATTCCCAAACACAGCCCCCTCGGAGCAGCCTGCTGACCAAATCCATCCGCCGTGGGCAGCGCTCGCCCGTGGCCCGTCACCACAGGTGGAGCCGGGCAGAGGGTGCGGGTGGTCGTGGCTCAGGTAATGCCCAGATGCTGTGCAGGGATCACTTCTCTGTCAGCTCAGCTCCTGTGCGGCAGCACATCAGAAACACACCCACCACCCGCGGTTTTTCCTTACGCTTTTCCTGCCTGTATCTGTCACCCCACTGTTGCACACCAAGAGCTGTAACCCTTTCCAGCCTGACCCCGTTTCTGTTACGCAGGTCGCAGCTCGCTCCTCCTGTTGCTACGGTGCCCGTAACGGTGCAGTAACATTTTGTTATTGTTTCCCAGCAGGTCATGTCGGTTCCTCCAGTTCTTCACCTGCACTATGTGCAGGCCTGCCAGAATGCGGGCCAGCCTGAAAACCCCTTCGTTGCTCACGTGCTTCAAGAGACTGATAAAAATGATGAAATGTAAGGAAGTAACAAACAGGGTGTTTCAGATGCTTCTGAAAGCCTTAAACAGGGTAGCAGGATGAGGAATTGAGCAATGAGAAAGTTCATGCAGTTTCAGGCTTAAACACAAATCAAATTTAGCATTTACTGCTGAAGTTCTGGTTTGACTCATCTTGACATCATATTGGCAGAAGTTTGTAGCTGTATATCCTTTCTGGGCAGCTTTACAAGCAGTGAAAGCAAAAAAAAAAAAGTGAAAAATGTACAGGATGGTGCCTTTCTGTCCCTTAAATAAGCCAAACCCAGTATCTAGCCATCCTAACTCCCTTTTGTCTTGCTCCTGTTTAAAAAGCCTCAGCTGCATCCAGTTAGCTTCCAGCTAGTCATGCTTCCCTGAGCTGTCTCTGAATGCTGCCAAGCTATTAACAACCCAAATTCTCTCTCCTTAAGTGGCTAGGTAGGGCTTCCTCTCATGGATGCTGATGGGGTCAAAGTTAATTTTCCTTGAGGGAAAAAAAAATGAGAAAATTAAGTGGTTTGTGTTAGGTTTTGATCCTGAGGGTAGGACAGAGTAAATAAAGGAAAGGGAACATGTAAAAAGAAGATGATGAGGTAACCTCTGGCATAATCTTTATTTCCATCTGCCTTCCCCTCATCTTGCTTATTCCTGCTTGTTCCATGTGCCAGCATGGTCTTGCTAATGTGCAGTGCCTTCAGAAAGGGACAGCTTGAATCACATCACCTGTCCTGGTGTTACCAAAGGTGCACAACCATGTGCAAGCACATCAGTGAGGACAGGCATGGGCACACCTCTTACCTGGAGAGACAACTCATTTATCTGTGTCATAATATTTCTCCCTGTGTTCTTACATTTTGTGTTACTGCAGATCTACAAAAGGGATCACATTAAAAATAGCTGGAAATAATCACCCAGTGCCTGTGCAGAGAGTTACAGATGATGATCTTGTAGTTCTTGCCTCTGTCTTATGCCATGCTACATTTGTCAAAGGTAAGGTTTTTCCATGTGTGTTTGACATTCCTGTGCTAATATAAGAAAACTTGATCAGTCTTGATTTCAGCCTTAGTTCATCTTTGTTTCTTTTTGTTTAGAGATCAGTTAAATGTAGATATGCATCTGTCACATTCCTCATTTTTCATCCTTTTTAGGTTTGGATCTTGGTTATAATGTCCTGACTGATGTTGGAGCAAAGACCATGGCAACATTCCTCCAGGTGCCAAAGTGATGTTTATCTTTCAGCAACTTGTAATTTATTTGGCCATGGAAGTATTTATATGTGTTGTATTGGAGACAAGAATGCATTGGTTTGGCAAAATTCCATTAGTTTTGACTTTCACATTCCAATCCACTCTACTAGATTTTGATTGTATTCTCTGTGGAGATTTGTTTTAGCTACTTTATCACCTGTATTAGGTTTTTTTGTAGGCCTAAACATAGGAAGTTTTAATGATCCCTTTTTATCATTGTAAGCACTGGAATACAGATAGAAAATGGTGAGGTGTCACCTGGTGCTTGTGTTCTTAGAGCTTGGAGGGTGCCATTAAGTTCACAAAATGCCTGAAGTTGTGCCCCTGAGTTTGACCACCTGCCTCCTTTGATCATGCTGAGCACACAGGATCCTGAGTGGTTTCTGTACACCCTGTGAGGAGCCCCACATGACAGGTTTTTATTCCTTTACCTCATTATCTGACGTACTTTGGCATTTTTAAACTACTTCCAGTCAGGGGCTGCCTGAAATGCAGCAAAGGACAGAGTTTTGTGTGTGTGTATCTACTTTTCGAAAAATACAGGTGTTCTCTGGAATAAACTCTCATTGCTTCCTGCTCTGTTTGTTCCTAAGGAAAACTCCTCTCTGCAGTATCTGAACCTCATGTTTAATGACATTGGCACAAATGGGGCAGAGCTGATAGCAGGAGCACTTTGTGTGAGTATTTGTCTGGGAGGTTTAGGCAGTGGCATCTCGTTGGATATTTTTGCTTTTGATGACCAGTACTGGCTGTCCTGCCAACATCAGAGCTGGCTGAAAGGGGCCTCTGTCTTTGCTCCATTCAGCATGTTGCTCTATCACAGGGATTGCCTATTTTCCCAAGGCAGACCTCAGAAATCAGATTTCACACAAGAGAAAGTTGCACTGTGCTGCCATTAACACTTAATTATCTATAAAAACAAAACTATGGCAGCTGTATTTTTCTGTGTGAAAAATGCCAAGCTACAGGATATATAATGCAATCAGTGTTTTCCATTCTTTTTGTCCCCAAAACATTGTGTTAAATTTGCTTGTACCATGATGTCAATATTTGTCCTGATTCAAGACATCTGAGACATGTTTTCAAAACTATGCTTTACAGCAGCAGCATAAAAACAAGTTTGTTATTTTTAATGTGGTTTCCCAAGGAAATGAGGCTTGTGTGTAAGATTTGTTCTGTTTTTGAAAGGGGACTCATGTGAGCTCTTTCTTCCTCCTTCACAGTCTTTGAACCCTGAACTGATTTCAACTCAATCTGACAGGCCTCCAAAACACCAAGGCTGTTGTACGACACTGGCCTTGTACAATGCTCAACAGGTTTAAAGCAACTTGATAACTTTGCATCTTAGATGCCAATTTAAGTAGAAATATTTGCCTGGATTATTTTCATGGGAAATTTGTGAACTTGGGAGAAACCAAAGTTTTCAAATACTGGAGTTTTTCTTGCAGACTCTCATGTGTTTGATGCCACCGAGAGGAGCCTGAGCCAACAGGCCAAGCTGTCGCTTAGTTGTCTGCATTATCACTTAGACACAATTCATCTCAAGGCTTGTTTTGCCTCTGTGTGACAACCAGCGAGTTTCACACACAAAAAGAACAGTGTTGTTTTTCAGACCATTTTAAAGGGTTTTTTAAAAAATATTTTATCTAGAGGAACCGAAGTCTTGTGCACCTGAGAATGACTGGAAACAAAATAGGAAACCAAGGTGGGCTGTTCTTTGCTTCAATGCTACAACTGAACTCATCCTTAGAGAAGCTGGATCTTGGAGACTGTGATCTGGTGAGCAACCCAATAAAACTATCAGCAATGACATAAGATTTTCAAGGGTATTACAAGGGTCCTGCAGAGCTTAATTAGGGGGGAATGCCATCTGTTGTCATTGATTTTACATTTTGTGACAGCCAGAGGTAACACAATATATAATATTGCAATGTGTGCTTGGAAAGACACATTGCATAAAGCACCTGGGAAGTCAGAACTGATGATATTTTAGAGCCACTGTGTCCCTGGGGATGCAAGTGCTTCTCTTTCACATTTTTTGAGGTTTGTTTCTGCTGCTCATTTCTGTTGTGCTAAGTTCTGTGTAATTCATGTTGAAGAATGGACTTTTTACTCCCTGGAGAATCCTTTCCTTCTGAAGTGTGCAGTGCTGTAACACCTGAAAGTCACCCATCCCACAGCTCTGTTGCTCCTATCAGAGCTTGATACGTAAAGGACATAAGCACAGCAGTGCTAAATTGAGTAGAAAAGCACCAAATTTGCCTTTGGATAACCTGCTTCCTCCTGGAGTGGGCACTGAGACTCCTTCACAGTGCACAGGGAAACTCAGGAGGTTGGAATGGCCTGTGGATCACTTCTAAAAAGCTGTATTTGTTTCCTGGAAATTCCAAATTTCCACCTAGACTAGAAGGGGGAATGCCCTTCAGGAATTGTGAAGGTGTTATGAATACATGAACAAGAAAAGTGTAGCCAGTGTAGGATTTATTCAAAAGCTTAGTATGTGTGTTCTTGGTAGGGAACCGATTGAGAGTTGGTTTAAAATTAAAGGGCTTTGGGTGTGGACCAGCCTAATTGGAAAGTAGCATAAATATAAATTAGTGAGCAAAGCAGAAGGAAATAAAAAAATCCAAATTGAACCATGTTCTAGACTCTAACTTCTCTGTACCACATGATTCATACTAAATATGAATTTACCTAGTGGATGAATGTCAGGGAAACACACGTAAGCTGATTTTGTTTCATAAATCAGGGAAAGCAAAATAGAGGATAATTTTAACGGACAACTACCTTTGAAATCCATTATTCTTGCTTTTTATTTTGTGAGTTGTCAAGTCATTTGTACTACTTCAGTACTTCTTCAGTACTACTTCAGTAGTCTAATCCACTCTACTATTCCATAGGCAGTTGGCATTGGTATTATCACAGAATCTGTTATGTGTCTGTAAGCAGTTGCCTATTGGACTCCCATCTCTCCAGAGTACAGGAGGCAGAAATAATAGTCATAGTAATTTGGCAGCTTGATCTATATGCTGAACAGGTTTCTCTGAAGAGTTTATTTATTTTCATTTCCAGGGCCTGCAGTGCCTGGTAGCAATAGCCACAGCCCTGACTCGGAAAAAAACACTCAGAGCAATAAACCTAAATCGTCCCTTACTTTACAGCCAAGAGGTATGTAAATGACTGGGGTGTCAGCTCTGAGAGAGGAGATAAGTCAGTGCTGAAGTATTTATGGACATCTAAACTACACAGCTCCCTGGAATTCCTTGCAAAATGAAGTAAATGGTTGCAGAAATATTCTTTCTCTTTCTTTTCTGTATATTCTTTCTCTTCTCCCAGGCACTCAACAATAGGACAAGGGGGCACGGGCTCAAGCTCTGCCAGGGCAAATTGAAGTTGGAGAGCAGAAAAAACTTCTTTGCAGAGAGAGTGCTCAGGCATTGGAATGGGCTGCCCAGAGAGGGGGTGGATTCCCCATCCCTGGAGGTTTTTAAGCTGAGCTTGGCCGTGGCACTGAGTGCCATGATGTGGTAAAGGGACTGGAGTTGGCCCAAGGGGTGGACTTGATGATCTCAGAGGTCTTTTCCAACCCAATCGACTTTATGAAATCACCAGCTTCTCCTGTTTAACTAGAAGGTTATATTTTTTAAATCTCTCTCTTGGTACATTTGTTAAATAATGGGCTAAAGGAGATAGGTTGGTAATGGAGAATCAAGGATTCCTTCTGCTGTTCCAGCATGGAGTTTCCTGCATTGATCAGCAAACTGAGGGAGAAATGCTGTTTAGCAGGAAATAAGGGGAAGCACAAAGGGCTGCTGTTTACCTGAGCCTAAAGAAGGAAGACACAGTGCAGCAACCCCCCACGTTCTCTGGGCCAAATGGTTTGGCTGTTCCACTCTGCATGGCTGGTGCTGCTCAGGTCTTGGCTGCAGAGCTGGGGGGGACTCACCTGCCTGGCAGTTCTCAGGTGTCTGTGAGAGCAGCAGTGTTTTCATGATGGCAGGAAAACAAAATTAAAATGTCACAAAGGCCAGATCTTCCTCAATTCCCTAAGGTAAGTTTAACAGTTTAAACAGATTTTAGTTGTTTACTTTCTACTAAGACAGTT
Source organism: Sakesphorus luctuosus (assembly GCA_013396695.1). Classification (NCBI taxonomy): domain Eukaryota; kingdom Metazoa; phylum Chordata; class Aves; order Passeriformes; family Thamnophilidae; genus Sakesphorus; species Sakesphorus luctuosus. The sequence goes on along the minus strand of VWZD01004846.1, from coordinate 1,013,908 downwards.
GTTTCTTTTCTACATCAGCCTAACTCCAGCTTTAGAAATAAGTTTAAGCTACTGCTATTGTAACAGAGGCCAGTAAGGACCTGGTCTGGATCTGCCACAGACTACTGCCATTGCTTCCACCTTCAACTCTGTCACTTTCTGAGGCCTCTGAATTGTTCCCTTATTTTTTGACTCACAGTATTCACTATTATTTTCTTAACTAAACATGACAACTTCAGAACAAACTTCTTTTCTCTTAGAGTGACAGGACATATTTTTTCCCTTAGCAGTCCTGTTTCTTTTTTGTAGACTCACTGAATCATTACAGTTGTAAAAGACCACCAGATCACTGAGTCCAAACTTGACCAATTCTTTCTTTTATGAAAGCACAGATTAGCATCATGACAAAATACTGTCAGTGTTAGCAAAGACTGGTTCAAACATTCAGGTTCTTAAAAACATTCTTTTTTTTTTTTAAAGCAATGACTGGGAGGAAAACTGATTAGACATAATAATTAAACATTGATGTTTCTATTTGCAGGGATGTAGCTAATACTGTAAATTTGCAAATATTTCTCTAATATTTTTCCTTTTTTTCCATTTTCAGCTTCATCACAAGATGTTGTTTCATAGTTTTTTACACAATATACAAAACAGAACACTGCTGTTGACCAAATCCTGATGTTGATTGAGTATCTTGCTTTTATTGAAGCAAGACCATATCTTATCTTAAAGTTCATCTTAACAAAACTGAGTGTGTGTGTTTTAGGAAGAGAGCACAGTCCATATAGCTCAGATGTTGAAGGTAAACTCTTCTCTCCTGGAGCTGCACTTGAGCAAGCATGAAATCAAAAACTTTGGTGTAGAGCAACTGTGTGAGGCCCTGTATGAAAATTCCAGCCTGAGATACCTGGACCTTAGCTGGTAAGAGTGATTAAGTGACATATCCCTGACTAACATAAAAATTAATTTTCTTAGCACCTTTTTTGGTTTAAAATAAAATATGTGGATCTCTCTTTCAGTAATAGAATAACCTGTGATGGTGCAAAAGTTTTGGCAGAGCTACTAAAACACAACCAATCCCTGGTGATCCTGAATCTGAATGCAAACCGAATAGAGGATGTTGGAGCCTTGTACCTGAGTGAAGCCTTGTTGCTGCATAACAGGACTCTGCAGGCGTCAGTACTTGCACAGGTTTCCCAGAGACCGCAGGTTAACAAGCCACTTTGCAGTGGCAGAACTGGCATCAAAGCTCTGTGCTTTGATGTTGATCTAAACAAGAAAGTCAGGAAGTTGCAAATGTTTTGGTATATTTTTCCTTCTTGGGGGAAAACAAAACGTGAGTGAGAGATTTTGGGTGGGATTTCTTTGCCGAGCACAGCTGTCTGCTGCCATGTGAGGGGTCCCTAGACCTGTGGGGCATCCTGAGGTGCTGCAGGTGAGCCCCAGGTCTGCTCAGATCTCCCACAGCTTTTACAGTCACTCCAAGAGGTGCGTGGGGAAGGGCAATTAGATCTGTCCGTTCTTTCCGCATCTTTAAAGCGCAGGTCCCTGTAGTGCACAGACCAAAACAAGAGCTGCAGGCCTTCAGAATTTTGAGATAATCAGATTCCACGCAGGGATAAGGCACTATATTTGTTGATTCTGATCTTCAACACTTAAGAAAATCCTCTATTTAAGTTTGTTTCCGGGTGAACCCTGAGGAGCTGTAATCTCTCCATCAGGGTGTCTTTCACAGCCGCGTTAAACCCGCGCCGGCAGGATGTAAAAGCTGATCAAAGGTGTTACCTGAAGCCATTAGTTTTAAGTAGCAGACTGAGGAGGTGGAGGCTGTGAGGTGCCTCCAAGAGCCTTCCAGGTTCACTAGTGTAAAAATAACTGTCACTCCACAAAGATCAAAGCTTAGCCTGGATAAATGCCAAGTCTTGGGCATCAAAGCAGACTAGAGGTGAGACTTTGCCACCATGGAGCAAGTCACCGACACTGAGGAACTCAACAGGGAACAACCTGGGCTGCACGAGCCTTGAGAAACAGAACAAGCCCATAGTCCAACTGCCTTTGTCAGCCTGAAAAGGATATTATATAGCAGGACTGACCTTGCTACAAATAAAGAATTGTACTATTAATGACATATAAAAGTTCAATATATATTTTATGTATGTATAATAAAATATAGAGTAAGCATAAATCATAGTTAAACTCTTGTATTTAACTAAGAGATGGTAGTTCCATGATTTGGCACACACATTGTGTAACTGTTTTCTCTGTTTGTCAGGTTGTCTCTAGTAAGCTGCAATATAAGTGGCAAAGGACTTATAGCTCTTTCAAATGCAATCAAATCAAACATGATGCTTTCCTATGTGTACATCTGGGGGAACAAATTTGATGAAGAGGCCTGTAGGGTAAGTATTTATGTCTGAACTCCTCTGAGAGGATTGGGTTTTGTTCTAATTTGTTTTTACCATCGCTGGGGAGGCTACAGCAACAGTGAACAAGACTCCTGATTTAGTATTTGGGTTTTTTAAATAATTTGGTGGTGCTGGATTGAGATTCACTGAAGATCAGCATACTGAAGTGATTAATTACTCTCCCACTGTGTGTCATCTTTTAGAGCCTTCACTGCAGCCAGAAAGAAACATTATACATCATACTCTGTTTTTATTTTCAGTCATTTTCAGAGCTAATTCAGACGGGTCGCCTGAAGCCTGACTGCACAGACGTGTCCCCATACAAGGTGGACGGGCATGCTCAGCTGGCAGAGCTGTCCCACGGCCTCCAGAGGCACTACTACTGGACCCCACGGTACCAGGTCGTGGCAGAGGGTGCTGCCAACTCCAGCCTGGCAATTGCAACTGTTTCGGAGTATTTGTGAGTGAGGCAGCAGCTCAGTGCATCCCACAGGCCTGAGCTTTTCCTGTTTTCTAGTAATATAGATTATATCAGTGTCAGACTCGCTGTTGTTTCTTGTGAGTTTAAAAGAAACCTGAAACTGCTTGAAATGGTATTAAGAGATATAATATTGAACAAATGACCTTAAAATTCAGTGATAAATAATGCCCAGTCCACGCAGAGTCTATTACTATGAAAAAGTTTACACCCAGGCGGAGCACACTGACAAAAGGTGATGCCCAGGATTGCTGGGCAGCAAATCAGACAGGCTGCAGAGCCAGATTCCTGCTTGGAACTGACAGCTTTGAGTAAATCAATTTGTTACCATTGTACTCCATATACTTTCTCCATTTATTTAGTAACTCCATCATTTAGATCTTCTTCCCACAGTGACATTTTTAAACCAAGGTAAGTGAACTTAAGCATTAGGCCGTGATCATGCTGGAACTTGAAAGGCAGTGAACCCAGTTTAGTGGGATATACATGGAATTTTGATTTACTTGCAGCATGTACTTGTTTCTTGCACTACAAATGGTAACCACAACCAAACCTGGTGCCATTATTTCTTCCTCTCTCTTGAAAACTGTCTGAAAATATTTCTGTCATTATAGCCCTTGGCAACTCCTACACATGAGTTAAGACAACATACGCATGTGATGGTAGTTAAACACTGTTTAATGGTTTGGATGCAGACTTTGTAGAGGTTTGGGAATCACTCAGCTTGGAACCTTTTTCCATCCACTCTGCTCATCCCTGCAGAACTGACTCGATTTATGCTCCTGAAGAGAAAAAGTCACCAAGCAGGACAGAGCAATAATCCATGATTGTGTGTATGAGATCCAACTATGAGCAGAAAAAGGCACAAAAGTAATTTCACCAAAACCATCTGAGAAGCAGAGACGTAACTGCTGCTGCTCTGATCCCGTATTGCCACAGTGGCAGTGTAGGAAGAGGGAGATAGAGACACCCCTTCCCCAGCTGAAACGACCAAGGCTGTTCTGAATGCTGTTGAGTGTGGAGGTTTTTTGCTGTTTGGTTGGGGGTTTTTTCTCATTGCCCCCTGCCCTCAAATCAGTCAGACTCTGTTGCTCCAAAAAGGCCCTGTTATCACAGGAGGTAAGCCCAGAGCAGGTATGTTTGTTCTACACACCTGCACAGGGCCCTCCTAACCTGCAGCCACCGTGCTGAGCACAAAGTCCATGTGAACACCCTGTTTTAGAGAGGAGCTTATATTTTAACTATTGTTAAACAGGAAGGATGGACCAATGAGAACTAAAGTTGAGGATACACTGAATGTGGTTGGTTGAGAACAATCTGCACACTATGGACATTCCTTAGTTTTTAAATAAATAGATAAGCCTGTATTGGTATTTTCCTGAGTGTTGCTGCTCTGGGGCATTGCAGGTTACACTCTGATAGTCTACTAAGAGCACTCTCAGTACTGGTAACAGAATTTCTTGCCAGAAAGATCATTAAAAGACTCAGACTAAGGTATTTTTTCCATATATCTTTCTTTCCTTTGTCTGGTATATGAAGCTCAGACTAATTTCACCAACCAAACTAGGCCTTAATTTACTTGTATGAATGACATTCATTAATCTGCTGTACTACTGGGGAACCAAATCTACCAATCAATCCCAACTTTAACCAAGAACAGTATTTATATTTAGTGATGTGGTTAAGATGGCAACAATATCATATGAAAAATGTATCAGGATAAATGGCATCTACTTTCAAAAGTGCTGGTATCTGTGTTTGAAATACTTGCACTGTATCTGCACCCTTGTTTAATAGCAAAATGCTCAGTCTATAAGAGCACTCTGCATTATTGACAGTACCCATAAAAACAGCTGATGTGTTAGTTTACTTGGACATTCTTCTGTAAGACAAGGCTGCTGAGTAATTCCTACTGAATTCTGTATAAACAGCTTCCTAAAATAATTATTTGTGCAAAACCTTATAATGCTTAAAGAGGACTATGCCAGAGGCTTTTATTGCTTTTCTTTCTCTGAAAACCAAACCTTGATATCTTTTAAGAATTTATCTTGTGTTCTTTGGAATGAGAGTATTTATACAGGCTGGAATTTTTCACCATGCTCTAAGTTATTCTAGTAGCTAAAGAAAGCATAATCCTGCTCTGAAGGCCATTTTTTCAGCTTTTAGAACTTGCAGTATTTTGCTGAAAGGCAGAATTATTGCCCCAGTTTTAAAGGGAAGGAAAATGACTGATCCAGCAGTGCAGTCACCTCAATGCCACCGTGTGCTCCAAGGGCCACTACGGTCCCTGTTCCAGGGTGCTGTGAGGGGTTATGTGTGACTGTTCCCCTTTTAGTGCTGCCCCTTGCAGTTATGAACAGGACACGCAAAGTGAGGGCAAATTACAAAACAAGTTTATTAAAGTCTAACATAAAACACTTCAGGCTAAATATGTACAACCCCCTCCCTTTCCAGGGGATTATAAAATTGAGAGGTGAGGTATATACAAGTAACAGAGGAAAAATTGTATATACATGACAGATACTTTAAAAATAATTTAACCAAGAAAATCAGTTATCAGTCTTTATCTGAACTTAATTCTGCAAGGCTTATTGAGCCTGTATGGGATCACAGCCCTGAAATCCTTCACGTGGGACTTGTCCATACTTGAAAATTGCTTTGTAACAATGATTTCAGAATGGTTCCCATGCTTTGTGCCCCCTTACAGGCACAGATTTGGAAGGAAATGTCATATATGGAGTTATTCTCACTTAAGTATTTCCAAGCAGCCAATTCAGAGATTTCTAGATGCAGATTAGCTAATCAGGCAAAAACCTGCACCAGCTTCAGTACAAAATTGACTGAAATGACAGACAAATCATGTAATTTTCTCTGAATGACTGTTAAAATTCCTTCTTTCCCTCTGCAAGGAGACATCTGCCTAAAAAGATTCCATGCTTTCCCATATGAATCCCTTACAGAAATGACCAATGCTGTTATAAGCCTTGTACCTCCAGACTGAACCCAGAATCCTTAAGCCCAGGACTCAGATGTGCGGCTGATTTCCATGCATCTATAGGCAAAAGGTACAGTCCAGACCTACAGCCTGAACACACCTACAGATATATTTATATATATATTTATTTAAAATCTATATTCTAGTAAATGAATACAGTTTGTAGAGATCATACCTCAGCAGTTGAGATATCTTCATGAAAAAATGAGGCTAAAAATCAAGATTCTCAGATGGGGACTCAAGAGTGCAGGTCACTAAATTATTGCTCCAAGACAAAACTACAAGCCTGTGTATTCTATTAAGAAAGGTTAAAATTGTTGTCTTGTAAAAAATAATGATTATCTTCTTGTCTATAAAGAAAACTAAATGACTAATAAAGCAAGTGTTACTGTTATAAGTATCTAAACAAATCCTGTATAAATCTAAGCACTGTATTTTTTAAAAAAGTTTGAAATCTAAGAATACAGTAACAAGCTATAATTTTAGAAATATAAAAACAGTCCAAACAAACATTGTTATGGAATGCATTTTCTATGTAGGAATGTAATTACTTTTTAGGTTTGTTTCTAGAGCTAGTACTCTCTCATGGTCATTAATCCTGACAGGTTTATCTTCAGCTCCTTTTCTCAGGTAAGAGCAGCATATCATTACTTTGTCTTCCAAAGCTCTTTAAATATGCAAGTTATCAGTTGTATGGTGCTTTTTTTCTCAGTATTCATGTCTAAGCCTATGTCTATCCCAAGATTTCTGCTCTGTTTTCAGAGAGAGGAAGTAAAAAGGAAGCTTAGGAGGATAAGCTACACACAGTCAAGATCCCGATCTTTGGGGTTCTTCAGTCTTAAAGGGCAAGGCTAAGGAATCTCTCAGGGGCTACACCAACAAGAGGAGCTAAAGGAGAAAAGAGGGGAGGAAAAGGAGAAATGCCAAAGCAACAGGAAAGAAAATACCAGAGAACTTCATCCTTTATCCTCTGCCAGTGTTATGAATATCAGCTGTTCGTAATGTTGTGGGACAGAGAGACAAATAAATGAAAGGTCAGGCAGGTCCAGCAATAAGCAGCTCCAGTGGGCAGTGAGAGATTCCTGCATTCAGGATGTTCCCGTTGGACATGGCTGTACTCCTGCTGTCTGTGGTAGATTCATCAGCAAATTCACCATATATTAAAGCATAAAATATGATTTTTAAAAACATGTCATATACTAAGATGGTCAACATAAAGAAGCAAAAGGTCTATTACTTTACAAGTACAAACATGGAGGAAGAGAAAAAAATAAATCTGGAGTCAAGGGATCATTTGCAGAATATTTAAATGAAATCCTCCAAGAAATTTTTCACGAGTCTGTTTAATTAAGGTGCAGATTAATTATTACTCCATGTAGAACAGGATCAGTTAAGAGGTATCTCCTATGCTCTTCTATTTATCAGTGTCTGGACACAAGGCATCAGTGGAAATAAATGCTAGCACCAAATTATAGCTTTAAATGCATTGTTGGTACAGTATGATCACTGTTTCATTACTACTTGATGACTACTTAAATAATGCTTACATTGTTAATGGCACAAACTGGCAAAATGGAGCAGGAAAGTACTCCTATTGTCACCTAGTCTTTTATGACCCTACCAAGACACTAAAAGTGTTGCTCTTTAAACACGTCTGTTGCTGGTAATAAAACATATCATTACATGGGCCTTGCTGAGTGCCAGGTTTGTGCAGTTATGGTGGACAAGTGACTTGAGAGTCAAAGCAATACACAGAAACTTCAATTAGAACAAATCAGTCACTCTCTAACAAAACCTTCCCTGGAAGGAAGCAGATACCAATCTGCTCTGTCATTCTTTAATGCCCCTTCATGTAGTGTTGTTATTTTCACAATGAAGGGCAGGATTTATTTCCTCTTCTGTACCTCCTGTCTAGCACAAGAAGCAGCACTACAGTAAAAAAAGGATTACAAAGCTCTGATTTATGCCTCACAAATTAAGCCACTGCATCTTTTTGTCTCATCTAAAACATGCATGTTCCAGCTCTCCTTTTGTTGCTGTTTGTGCCAAACCCAGGGTGGTTCAGGGATGTGGAAAACAAATCTGGGACAAGATACAATGGTGGATTGACTTATACAAACAAAAAAAGGCAACCTGTTGGAAAGAAGACACAGTAGTATCTATGCCATTAGGACCCTCTGACTTGCCATGCTACAGAAAGAAATTAACCTTCCTTTACTTGTCAGGAAAATACACCCAAACCTCTCTTTCCCTCTCGTCAGGCTTCACCTGCAGATGGCACTTCTGGCAGCCTCAGCAAGTCTTTGCAAGCACCTCAGCAGAGCCTGACCTACCTTCCCCATGGACCATTCCAGCACCTTGGAGTGCAGGCTTACTAGTACAGCCAAATTATGATCTTCCCTTGCACCTCTGGATTAATATTCTTAAACTATCAAATATGGCTTAAAATATCTGTTCTCAAATGACATTGTGACACATCAAATCAGCAGAAACATGAAAGGAGATCTCCAAAATACATAAACATAGATAAGAGAGAATTCTTAAGGCAGGTGTTGCTGGAAAGGAATTGTCTCCTGGAAATCAATGTTAATTGCAAATAGAAGTTTGATTGTAGATTAGCACAATTCAGCACTGCAGGATGGAAATGCCTTACAAGTGTCTTTACACAAAGGGCAAAAAAAAGAACAAGTCCAATTCAAAGAGGTGACTGCTTGTGTGATTATGTTCATGTTACCAAAGGTTTGCAGGGTCACTACCAAACTACCTCGATGGCTCTGCACTGCTCTGTCAGTACAACTGCTGCAGGAAAATAAACTGAGGTTCTGAATATCCAGCCACAGCAGATCTCAGCAATGTTTCTGATGAGGGGGACTGGCTCCCTGTCACAGGAAGCAGCATCTGATGGTCTTCAGTCCCAATGGGAAGAGGAAGTGCTAAAGACATCTCAGAGGGCTTCACATCTATGGACTCAGACAAAGGGCTTTTCTGGCTCTGAATGGATTCTTGTTCATTGAAAGAATTATCGAGTGCATTAGAATCAGGGGGAGTTTCAGGTCCTGGGGGAAAGAAAAAAAAACAAAACCCAAATGTTTAAAAGCTCCTGTGCAAATTCCTTTTCAATTGACTGTCAAAGCCAACACTTGGTGCGCCACAGGCTGCCTGGACAGCTGGGATATCAGTGGCTTCCATGTGCTGGAAAGCCAGAACAAGCTGTAAGTATGGTGTAAACACCAGGAATCACATCTGCTGCTGTTCACAGTGTGACAACTAGAAGGATGATGCATTCCAACCTGATCTCTACTTGGTATAGTACAGAAGATAACAAATCCTTAACAGTGAACAAAGGGCTTTTGGAAAGAATGCAATTCTGAGTTTCTTTGAGATGTTCCACCCCAGAAAATCTCAGAACCAGAGCCACAGTCAAGAATCCTCTTAACTAAGATAGCAATGTATCATTTATCCATAAACTACTTCAGGGGAAAACATTTCTTAACTCCATTCCAGCCAGACACATTACAGATTTTATCGAGTCACTTGAGAAATTACCTTCTATTCCAAACTGAAATCTCTGTTAAGGGGCTCCTTGCTGCCTTCCTGTTTGAGTGCAGCCCGACACTGCTCTTGGATGTTTCTCTGATTAAACCACATGGGGTATCTGACCCTTCCTCGTTCACAGCAAGCTCCAAAGCCTGTTATTTCAGTGCTGGGGCACTGCTGTCTGCCCTCTGTCCCTCCACAAGAGCCTGGCCTGCCTTGGCAGCTCTCCCAGCTCACACCCTCCGGCTCTGCCAGGCTCTCTCCACACTTATTGCTGCTCTCCCATCACCACTGGCTTCCTAAAGTCAAATCTGCCTCTGCTCATGGCTCTTCCTTTCTCATTCTCTCCTTCCCAATCAGATGGGCACAGACACCTATTATTCCTTTTTCCATGTGACAGAGGCAAGGGATTTACGGTCAATACACAAGGATGGACAAATGTCAAGGTGTAAAGAGCCAGTTTTGAACAAGGCTGGATATCTGAACATCTCTAAAACAGATGCTTTTGCCTCTACAGAGAGCTCCCAGCCAAAAATCTTATTTTTTCCCTAATTTTAGGCCTGGATGAGCAAAAAGATTTATTCAGCATTGAAGGCAAAAGAGCTGATGTGGTTTCTGAGTGTTTCTTTGCACAAAGAACTCACCTGCGTGAACTTTCGTTTTGTGCTTCTTCAGATTTTTTATATCTGTGTAAGAATTTCCACACATTTCACAGATAAATGGTCTTTCACCTGAAAAATATTGGTTGGCAGTTACAACAATCTTGACTTTGAAAGAAAATACAGTTAGAGATGTAGCATAGTGGATTTCAATGTTGTATTTAAAATACAACTCTGTAACTCTTATTTTGTCTTTTTTTCTGTATTCAGAATAATTTTTTTTCCAGAATAATAGTATGAAATAAAGCAAGAAGACCTAGACATTTTAAGTAAAGCCTTGCTCATACATCAACACCTACGCTGATGCACTGATACTACTATGAAAAAGGCAATTAAAAAAAATAATGAGTTTTTTCCTTATGTTAGCCCAGAGATATATAAATTAAGAAACTCTGCTACTTTCCCATACAGCCCAATACAGTGCATTTTAAAGGCAAAGGGTAAAGGTGGAATATTATTTATAGTGTAGGAAGCAGCTTGTCTGAAAACTGACCTGTATGGGACCGAAAATGTTTATTGAGCTCTCCAGAGGAAATAAAACTCTTTTCACAAATGCCACAGATATATGGCTTCTCTCCTAAAGGAAACACAAGGACTTTGTTATTTCAATGTATAAACCAGAATGCACATAAAGAACAAAGCAAAATGAAAGGGAGGTAATGTCCAATGGGAGAAAGAGCTGCCTAAACTGAAATCTGAGGGAAAAAAAACAAGAGAAAGGAGCTGGAAGAAAACCCCAGAGGTAAATTCCAGGTCATAACCCATCTCCAGCCCCTCTGCAGGATCCAGTCCCCCCTTCCAAGGCCTGTTTGGCACCGCAGCGCTCCCTCCCTCCCGGGTTCCTCCCATCTCTGAGATTCTGTGCCCCCTCACCTGTGTGTTTTCGGGAGTGGGTGATGAGGGAGCTGGAGACAGCAAAGGCCTTCCCACAGCTGTCACACACGTAGGGCTTCTCCCCGGTGTGGCGCCGGACGTGGTAGGTGAGCGTGCTGGCCTGGGCGAAGCGCTGCCCGCACCGGTCACACACGTACGGCTTCTCCCCGCTGTGCTTCCTGCCAAACAACACCCCAGTCACCTCCAGGAGCAGCACCCACCCCAGGAACCTGCCTCAGTGAGCACTTTATCCCCAAAGCTCCCTCTGCTCATGTTCTCGGACGTGTTAAAGCAGCTCTGAGTTGGTTTGTTTGCAGTTCTCTTGGAGCAAAACTCAGCCTGTTCGCTCTGGGATCAGCATATCCATGATTTCCACGGCAGCTGAACTGAAATACAGGCCCTGCACATGTAACATGCACCTCGGGATCTCAGCATGCTTTGCGCTGTGGTGTAGTGAAAGACAAGATGATGATTCCTAATAAGGGAATATCATTCCTGCTCCTGCCAAAAGCTCCACATAGAGAGCAGTGAGAACTGTCCTGTCACTTCCCACCACCGCTCTCCTTTCTGATGCTACAAGAAGTTTAAAACAAATCCTGCACCACTGCCATGAGGATAGCAGTGCACAGGCTGCAACATTCATACCACATAAACCTCTTCCCCAGTGAGCAAGAACATCCATGGAATTACTCTGTTAGGCACTGTGAGAGAAGTCCCATGAGAAAAGGAGTTGAAATGCCCTAATTACGTGGACGTGTAACTCTTGCTCACACTGGAGCAAACGTTTCTGTTTCAACAAACTCAAGGACAAGCACTTGCAGGACCTCCTGTGTGCCCACCTGGCGTGAATCTTCAGGTTGCTCGAGGTTGCAAACTGCAGGTTGCAGACATCACACTTGTAAGGTTTCTCCTCCCCATGATGCATCCGGCTGTGGAACACCAGCTGGCACTTCTGAGCAAAGCCCTTGTCACACAGTTCACACTTGTATGGCTTCTCCCCTGGTGAAAAAGAACACCCTTGTGCTCTCTGTATTTACATAAGAAAGCTTTGCAATCCATGACCCGACCAAAGCTCAGGTGTCTGTTCTAATACTTCTTACAAATAACACCTTGGAACATCCTGTAATCAGTCCACTGAAGCAGAACGTGCTCTGAACACAGAGGATAACAAGACTTACATTATGTTTGGGGGAAAAAAAAATACAACAATGTTTTTAATAGTGCCACTTTCTCTACGTTATTTTAACCATGTTGCTACCACGTTTTCAGACTTTTTGCTGGTTACTTCTGTTCATCCCTCAGAATACTCAAGATGAGCCCGTAAATCATCTGCTTTTGCTTGCCTGCCCGACAGCAACGAGTCTTCAATGTACAGTCTATTGCTCACTAATTCTTGTTAGAGTCTGCTGCAGAATGCAGGTACTTCTCTGACTGGTCATAGTCTCTTAGTGCTGAACAGTCTCCTGTAAGGGCTTGTGCAACTCTGCAGTCCTCAATGACTAAAAAAATGCCTTCCTCTGCAATTCTGTGGCAGTGCACAATCAAACCACAAACTCAACCATTCCTAAGTATATTGTGTACATAAAAACATAAAAATTAAAAGTATTACACATCTAACGTGCCATCTAGCAATACCATGGAATTCCCTACCTACTCATGCAAAAATTCCCAGGACAATACCCTCAGAAGTACAAGGTACAGCTGACATTCCTACCAGTGCCATCCCTGAATTCTGCTCACAAGCAAGTTCCAGCAGTTTGCTGTTCATCATCTTTTTAAATCAGACACGTTGTTTTAAAACACTTGAGTGTTTCTAACTGATTTCTCTCTGATGTTTGATATGACACACTCCTGGTAATGTTACTGAATGCACCATCACACATTTCAGCTGTCTGTTTTACTAAATAAAATCCCAAATGCTGTTGTAGCCAACTTCTCTACCTGTTTTTGAAGACTACGGGACAAATTCTTTGCCACAAGACTTTAATTTTCCCCCTCTTTTGTTCTCAAACATATATTATGTTTTGAAGTTTAAAAAAAAAGCACCAGAAATTCTGGTATCAAATACAGCAAGTTTTTCATGCTCTGCTGACAGTTGTTTTTGGCACTCCATCTCTCTAGAGAGCTAAAGGACAGCCAGCTTTTCTGAGTCTTCCCAAAAATCAAGATGCTCTACCTTCTAAAAGTAGAAACTATGATTTTTTTACTGAAAAATGCTGAAACATTTCATGCTACCAGGATATCAGTACTAGCAACAAACAAAATTTAAAGAGGAAGAAGTCAGAAAGCAAAGATCTTTCTAGTCCTGCATTCAGGGGCTGCGTGTGACTCCAGGTCTCCACAGCCCATGGCTTACCTGTGTGAGTTCTTACATGTGTTTTCAGCTGATTGCACTGGGTGAATGCCTTCCCACACAGCTGACACACGTAGGGCTTCACCCCTTTGTGTATCCTCATGTGCCGACGGAGGCTGCTCGCCTCGGAGAACACTTTCCCACAGGTGTTGCACACTGGCTTGGCTTTGGAGTACTTCTGGTCCAGCTCCTCTCCCGAGCTCTCCAGCTGGTAAGAGCCCTTGTCGCTGGCTATGTTGGACATGCAGTGCTCCTTCAGGGCACAGCTCTGCTGAGGCTTTCCCCGTTTCTGTTTGGCTGCCATGGTCTGAGCCAGGATCTCCTGCGCTGCCAGCGTCTCGCTCTCCCCCACAGCCGCCAGCTGCAGCTCCGAGTTGTCACTGCCCTGGGCAGCCTGCTCTGTTATCTGCGTGGCCAGTTTGTTTGCATCTAAAAACATCTCAATGGACGTGTTCCCAGCCACATCGTTCTGATACTGGAGGGATTTATTCTCCAGGCTTTTGGGGGGGCTGAAATTCTTCTTCCGCTTTTTGGGTTGAGGCGATTTCTTCTCCAAAGCCGCTTTCTTTGCCAGGGGTGGCACCAGCTCTGCAGCAGCAGCAGCTTCTGCTTTCTCCCGATTATTGTAATCTCGGAGGGTCAGAAGGCAGGTCTGCTGATTCATTTCAACGTTCCCAGTGATACTGGATGTCTCTGTGGAAGAGGGATTAGCAATAAAAGCAAAGTCCTCCATCTTGATCTTGCATTTAGTGACCACTTCTTCTACTTTGAGATAGTCGGCGGCCTGGTGAATCTCTTTGACATTCCAGCTGCAAGGAAACAAGGCTTGGGTGAAACATTCTGGACAAAGCAAACATTTGTTCTGCACCAACTTTATCACACAGAGCTGCAGAGAAGTTACACTGTCAGAAAATGTACCTTGGAGACTTCACAGCAAGGTCTAATCTGTCAGTGCTGTAGTGCCACAGAATGTCAACTACTCCTGAGCTGAAGGTCATTGTCTGGTGGGGTCTGTGCACCCTCTGACTGAGGAATTTATTCCCAGTACATGCCTCTGTAGAACTTTAAGTTAAAAGTCAACTTAACTTGTAAGATGGTGATGCTAGACATAGGCTTGTTGGTCCAAAGAGCTCAGAAATCACAGCACAAAGGGATAAAACTGCATAAATTACCATTCCATAATCCTCCTGGCAAAAGTGTCAGGTAATTCACAAGCAGCACACTTATCTCAGCACCTGTGCAAGACTCATAATAATCTTGTTTTATAAAACAATTTGCAAAGAGTCTTAATTCTGCATCAGCTGCACACAGACACCACAAACACCAAGAAGTCCTGATTTCAACCACTACAGTATTTTTCAGTTCTTACAAGACAGAACTTGATGGTTTAGAAAAAACTGATCTGGAGAAGGTGGCAGCATGTACCATCAATGCATTTATGGATTTACAGCACTTTAAAGAGATAGTAAACAATGTAATCTATTGCACAGCAAATGCAATTGAACAGTAAGTAACGTGCACAATTACCCTCTGTACATGAATACAACTGTTTCAGTATCTTGTACCGTATCAGCACTGGGTTCAAAAAATCCAGAAACTCTCCTGCTGAAGTCCCAGACATCAGGAACGCTGAACCCTTTTGCTCACATGTAACAGGCAAAGCATGAAGCACGAAGCACTAACCTCAGCACATGGCTGTGCACTGCTCTGCTGCTGGTAATGCTTGTAGCTAATTGGAAAAAACACCTGCATCTGGACTTAAATTATCAAATATGAGTTTTCCCAGTTCAGTAGGGCTTTTAAGGGGTTTTACGCCTGCATTTGACACCAGACATGAGAAAGAAGTAAAAATCCTGGACTAGGTACTTCTAAGTAGCCACTTCTAAGTTCCCTCATGAGGGATGATCTCTTGCTGACAGAAAAGCACTGAAAAAAATCCTTGCTGTACATGAAGCAACAGAACAAGCACAAAATCCATGCAGTAATGGGGGGAAACACTTCTCTGTGACTCCTTTGAGGCACTGTAATGTAAGATTTTACAGACCATGTAAATTCTAACAAATGTGATCTTTTAAAATTGTCATCCATTCCTCAGACTGTAATCTCTACCACACTGAGTTTCTGTGTGATTTTGAAGAAACAACTACTGTAATTCACCTCCAGAAACAACACACTTATCCTTCCCTCTCCTGTTAATCACGCAGGATGTTTAAGCCCTGCCAACATAGGCAGAAGGAGAGGGAGACTGAAAATATCAATCAGTGAAATATCAGACAACACTTGTTTGGCACTGCTGTGTCATCTGGTATTTTAAAGCATGCAAACAGATGAAGTCCAAGCTATTAATATGTATCACATCCGCTGCTATTTGTTCCTCCAGAACTTAGGAAGAATCCAGTTCTGTCTTGCTACAAAGTTTATTGCCCCATTCTCTTCCTCCCCCCTCCACTTTAATAGCATAAATTACCTGTCAAGGTTTAAGTTTCCCGTGTAAATAAACTCCAGGAGCTTTTGGAATCCATCAGCTTTCACGTGAGTCTGATCCAAGACAACATTATTGTCAGACATGTCTCTGTAGAAGGCCCCGAAGTACTCGCTGAAGGAAGCGAGCACGTTCCTGTGTGCTTTGAACTGGCAGTCGCCGATGACCACGGTGCAGTCGCAGAGGAATCCCGCCTCCCGCTGCTTGTTCAGCCTCTCTAGCAGGTGCTCACAGTGATGGGAATACTGCATTTTGACAACGCGCTGCAGCCGCTTTGTTTTGACCTGCGATAGCCAGAAAGAAGCAAAAAAATTTACGTGCGCGATTTCACGTTGTTTTGCCGTTCACAGAGTTAATGGTTCCGCAGCAGTCGCTGTGCGGCCCCGCCCGGGATGCCCGAGGGCAGCCGGAGCAGCCGCGGGGCGGCAGGAGCCGCCGGGCTCGGCCGGGCCGGCCTCAGCGCCGGGGCTGTCACGCCGTGTGGGCCCGGGCTGCGACCCCCGAGGCCCCCGGTCCGGCCCCGCGTCCGACGGGCACGGGGCGGTCACCGGGCGGTCACCGGGCCCGGCCTTGAGCCGCCTCAGTCCCGGCACTGCCCCGGCCCGGCCCGCCAACGAGCAGGACGGAGCCCGCAGCGCCCTCCCCGGCCCAGCCGCGCCACCCGCGCTGTCCCCCCAGCGCTGTCCCCTCCTGTCCCCGCACTGTACCCTCCTGTCCCTGCGCACCTGCGGAGGGCCGCGCAGGCAGCGCCGCGCTCAGGCCGCCATGTCCCGCTGACGCCGCCGCCGCTTCCGGGACGCGAGTTCCGGCCCCGCGCCGGGGGCGGCCCCGGGAGGGAAACGGGGAATGGAACGGAGAATAAAACTGGAATGATGCTCCTGCCGGGCTGCACGGCTTTAGTTAAAATAACTGGGGTGAGAAGGGTTTGACAACGCAGAGGGGCCCCTGGGGAGGAAAAAAAAAGCCACCTCGGCTGGTGTTTCCGCCCGGTTTCGAACCGGGGACCTTTCGCGTGTTAGGCGAACGTGATAACCACTACACTACGGAAACGCCGCTGCCGGTAGGGTGTCCGGGTTATCCCCTTAATCACAGCCCATCCCGTCCGGCCCCACTGTCTCCACCGCGGGCTCTGCGTCTCGTCCTGCCCCGCTTGGCGTCCAAAGCACCGGGATCGGCGGGATCCGCATCCCAAGGAAAGGGGATCGGCCATGGACCTGCATCCCAAGGGACGGGCATCGGCCCAGGACCTGCATCCCAAGGGACGGGCATCGGCGGGACCTGCATCCCAAGGGACGGGCATCGGCCCAGGACCTGCATCCCAAGGGACGGGCATCGGCGGGACCTGCATCCCAGGGGACCCGCCAAGCTCCCCACGCGGACCCGCAGACTCCCCCGCCTCCCGTCTCTTCTGCCCCCGCAGCGCCCGCACCAAGCACTGAAATGCCTGATCTTGGAAGAGCTACAGAAGGGAACTTGGGTTTGCCATCCTTTGCAAAAAAGGAAACGCAACTCCAGCCGGTGGGAGGAGGAGTAAGAAAAGCCGGTGGAAATTAAATAGGAAAGGCTCCAGAAAAAAGAGTGACAGGGAAGGGAGAAGGGAAGCAAAAGGAAGCTGGGAGCAAGCAGCGACAATGTTCTGTTGAGTTTGGCAGTGACATCTGTAAGGTTTCTTAACGCTACTGCTGTCATCCCGCAGAGGTTTCTAATGGCTGCAAGGATGTGTGTGTAAAGAGGTGACCAAATTAGCATCCTTTTCATGCTTGGAACATCTCCCAGTTCCATGTGGAAAAACACTTCTGGGAATCCACTTCTGCACAACTGTTGGAGCTACTTCTCTGCCCATCCCCCGTATCCCCCCCACAGAGATAACAAACTAACATAACATAATATCATAGTAACATAGTTGCACCCCTTTTGTTACTGCAAGATCTTCAGCAGTCCTCGAAGATTTAAAAACCCTAAACAAACTAATAAAAATACAAATTAACTAATGTATATGTATTACTATTGATACAATATTTTCAGTCACAGCTTGATAACCAAGGTTAAAGGAGGAGGGTCCTGTTTAGGTCACATGATGTAACCTTCTCCAAGGAGCTGAATAGTCTCAGCTCTCACAGCTGCTGAAGTTGCCTGGATTGTGAACAGGTCAAATACATCTTCAGTATTTTTTTTCAAAACAAAACACATAATTTAGATATAGACATTTTACCTGTGACATCCCTAGAGTACCTTGACCAGAGTGAGATGCTGCTGTTGCCATGGAGTCTGGGGTGGAAAAATATTTGTCCAATGTCACTGTATTTTGTTTGATTCCTCTAGGTATCAAAAAAAAAAGTGGGATTGTCACGTTCTGGGGAGATGGGAGGTTGTGGAGAAGAAATGGCACAGCTGTTCCCTGAGCAGGCTGATGTGCCAGCTCTGTGTCTGTCCAGGCTGTGCTCACACTTCATGTCTCAGCACAGGCTGTGTCATGGACTCTGGTCACGGTGTCACCCGCAGTGACAATCAATGACACCAACCTTTCAAGGCTGCTGCTGGCCCCGTGCTATTTCCCAGCTTGACCTGGACAGCTGTGAACTCAGAAAGCACACAGCACAGATTCTGAAACAAAGTGGCACTTCTCAAGTTACAAGAGCTGAGAAGCTGCTTGTTCAAGGCACAAAATAAAAATCAGGTGGAAAAAACTTATCACCTTTGGTGAAATTACGGTTCAGGATCAAAAGTTTGATTGTCCTGAAACCCTGTTTCATTGTCCTGATATCAGCATGGTTACCAGGGATTGACAAGCTCCACTCCAATTCTACTGTGAATGAATCATCATCATGTTGGCGTAAGGATTTACTTCCACTCCAGTCTCTTCTGGTGTTTTCTGGTGGCCTCTTCCCTGGAATTAAGCTGAATGCATGGTCCCAGGAGGTGCTGGGCTGAAAGTCAAAGCTCTTCCTAATAGGAAGCTTTCACTTTGGACAGAAGGCTTCTTACTTCTCTGGGTGCCTCCCAGGCAATGCAGATTACTGTGACAGGGTACAGTGAGGCTGAGCCTAACACAGGACACAGAAAATGTTTCTAAAATACATGTGATTTTATAACAGATTTTACTTAACATTTAATGAAAAAGAACCTGAGATTAGTTACTTGGGAGCAAGATTCTAGGGGGAACACCAATAAAAAATGTCTGTTTATTCCTAGTTAGTCCATGAATACATCATTCTGAATAAGTGTAAAATACTTTTGTTGAGAGGCTCTTTATGAAAATGACACTGTACAGCACATGTAGCACTAAAGTGGGGAAGAACAAGAGCTCTACACTACTGCTTTACCCTGTGCTGTACCTGCACAACTGCACTGCCTGGGAATGCCTTGCTTTCCACAGAAATCTCGGTGTCAAAAAGCAAACACACAAACTCCTCTCTGAGGAACATGATGCAGCAGGGATGGTGCAGCTGGTGTCCCAGGGGAGTGCTCCGGGGAGCAGGTACTGTAGGACTCATCCACCTGGTACAGAGTGGTCGTGGCAAAGGGAAATAAATGCCCTCATCCAGTAGAGTATGGGGAGCTGGCACAGCTCTGCTTTGGGGGAAGAAGGTGGGATCTGGTCCTGGTGCCTCATCCAGGGGTCCTCCACTGGGAGGGGCAGGACCTGAATGTGGGACTGTGCCGCCAGGTCTAGCCCCCAGGCAGCAAGTCATGGCCCTAAACCCCAGACACCAGACTCCAAATCTTGGTACCAGGCCCCCACATCCCTGGCACCACCCGCTTAATGCAGGCACCAGCCTCCAAATCCCAGGTACCAGTTCCCAAATCCTGGTACCAGCGCCCACATACTGGCACTAGCTCCCAAACTACAAGTACCAGTTCCCAAATCCGGCCACCAGCCTCCAAACCCCAAGTACCAGTCCCCCCGTCCTGGCACGAGACCCCAAATCCTGCCCCAAGCTGCAGGCCCTGCTCCGGGTCGCGGATGCCTTTCGCAGCTCCAGGCCCCCATTCCCAGATCCCGAACCCGGCGGTGGCGCAGGGCGGCGCGTTCCAAACTCCCGCCACTCTGCGCGCCCCGCCCCCTGTCCCCTCCTCACCCAATGGCGAAGAGGGAGTGCGTCCCTCCGGCCAATGGAGGCGAGATGGGCGTGGCCTGGGCGCTTTAAGATGCGGCGCGCGGCGGGCCGGGCCGCGTGTCGCGTAGGGAGCGCCCTTGCCCACTAACCCTAATGGCACCCGCGCTCCCACCACCCGCCCGCTGTTTTTTTCGCTGACTTTCAGCGGGTGAGGGGAGCGACCCGGGAGGGGAGGGAAAAGGGGAGGGGGTCCGGCAGTAAAAAACGTCAGCGAGGGAGCTCCCACCGCGGTGCGCCCTGGGGTCCCCACCCCACAGCTCGGGGCGCTCCCGCCGCCGCGAGGAGGCCGCGGTCGGCCGGCCCAGCGCCACTGCCGCCGCGAAGAGCTCGTCTCTGTCAGCCTCGGTGGCGGTCCCCCCGTCCCGGGCAGCCGCGGGGCCCCAGCAAAGCAAAACGGGATCGGCGCCTGGGGGCTGAGCCCCCCGCGGCTCCCTCCGCCGTGGGGTGCGCGGCCGGCGCCTGTCCCAACACCCCCTTAGCCCCCCATCCCCGCCCCAGGGCCCGGCACGCCGCGGGCGGGGGCTCCTCGCGGTCCCCCTGTCTCTGCCGGGGACCCCAAAGGGAGCACCCCCGGCCTCGGTGCCCGCCGAGCCCGATCCCGCTGTGAGCCCCCCGGCCCGGGCAGGGGCGGGATGCGCCGCGGGGCCGTGTCTGGGCAGGGGAGCCCCGCGGCGGTGGGAGCTCGGGAATGCCGAATTGTGCACATCGAGTTTAGTAAACGTTGAGTTTTACTCGGCGATTTTAGGAGCACGGGGCTGAGTTTGCGGAAACACGCGAGACTGAGCACGGAGAGCTGGGGACAAATATTTCCCTGAGGTGTGGAACAGGGATTGTGAGAGGAAGGTGTTGCAGCTTGTCCCCATTCCTCTCCCCGGGCCCTGGCGCTGCCATGAAGAGAACTGCCCGTGGTGTGCCAGGCAGAGCACCAAACCTGCCTGCGAGGTGCCGGGCAGAGCACCGACCTTACCTGTGGTGTGCCAGGCAGGGCACAAAACCTGCCCATTGTGTGACAGGCAGAGCACCAAACCTGCCTGCGAGGTGCCGGGCAGAGCACCGACCTTACCTGTGGTGTGCCAGGCAGGGCACAAAACCTGCCCATTGTGTGACAGGCAGAGCACCAAACCTGCCTGCGAGGTGCCGGGCAGAGCACCGACCTTACCTGTGGTGTGCCAGGCAGGGCACAAAACCTGCCCATTGTGTGACAAGCAGAGCACCAAACCTGCCCATGGTGTGCGGAGCCACAGCACCGTCTGCCCAAGGAAGGAGTGCCCAAAGCCCATCCCATGCCATCACCACCACAGGAACGGGCTGGGCTGTTCAGTTGCCTCTGCTGATGGCTCTGACCACAGGCCCAAACTTCTCCATGTTTCTGCATCACCCATTTGCAGAAGGTTCCCCGAAGCACGTGTGGGACCGGTGCGATGGAGCCGAGGGTGCCCCACTGCCCCATCGTGGATCTCAGCAGGGAACAGGCATGGCCCTACAAACGGCTTGGGCATCACTCCGCTCGCATTTGCCAACCCTTCCATAAATTCCTGAGTGTTTGACCAGTGCCACCTTGTGGCCTCCTTTCCTTTGCATTAAGGATGGGAGTGAACTTGGGTACGCAGTTTTTTGATTCTGTTTGAGAGAAACCTTCTGCTGCCAGCATAAATAGAAATGGAAGAGACTGACCCACACACTTGAAGATATGTCAGTCCGTTCTGGTCGTGGAGTCTGAATGTTGCTTAATTAACCACATCCACCTAAAACTAGCACAGGCTCTGCCACTGGTAATGTTCTTTCTTGGTTCAAACAACTGTGTTTTCACTGTTTAGCTTGTTTCTGAGCAACAGCTTTCACTTAGCATCAAATACTTCAGTTCAGACTCATGGCCAAACATGTAAAGCCAAGATATTTCATGTGCTTGCTACCTGACATTTTGCAAAGGAAACTCACTTCGTCTTACAATTGCATCTCTGAGAAAAGTCTTGTCTGCTAAATAGTATCTGGTTTTGTGGCATTTACAGGTTTTTTTCTGCTGTCACTTCTGAAAGAGACAATAAGATTAAACTCACAAGTTTCTGCATAGGTGAAAAAGTACGTGCTCTGCAGATCCACATGTCAGAGTAAAAATGCTAAGAAACTGAGAACTTGGTCTACTTTTGTTTCTATTTATTTATGGAAGCAAGGAAAACTGTGAAATGTGGGATTGTTGCACAGACTGCAGCAAATTGAACTGTTGCTACCATTTCTGAACACTCTGCAGGTGCCCACCTGCACCCAGTGAAACAGTGAAAGGTGCTACTATGGCTTTTTTAGGAATGCAAACAGGAGCTTTCAGGGATTTCTCCACTGAAGAGTTTAAAACCATTGGCAGTTGTGTCAAAGGAATTGTGTTCAGTGTCTCTCCTGGAAGCAGAGCTCACCTGGCAGCGAGCAGTAGTTACCTGTGAGAGGGAGCAGCTCCACCTCAGTGCCAAGCTTGAATCACGTGGCATTAAGTCGATTTTCTTCCCTCAGAGCGTAAGTGCTCTTCTTAATATCTCCAGATTTTTTCTTTTTGTCTCTAAAAGTCTCATAGTTCGTTTAAAGCTTGTGTGCGCTGAGAAGTTTATGATCAGTTCTAGCTGTGACACTAAGGGGTACAGAGGGAGGTGATAATGTTTGGGAGAAATGCAGCTCTTGTGCTCCGTAGTTATGGGAGCATATTATTGAGGTTCATACTCTGGGCTGCCACTCAGCCGGTTTGGGATTTAGGGTTGCACATCCTTGGTGGCTTGCTGAGTGCCAAATGCTCAGGAATTAACACCAAGTCATCAGGAGGTTCTGTAGGAGATGGGGGTTGGTCTCTTCTCCCAGGCACTCAGCAATAGGACAAGGGGGCACGGGGGGCTCAAGCTCTGCCAGGGGAAATTGAAGTTGGAGAGCAGAAAAAAATTCTTTGCAAAGAGAGTGCTCAGGCATTGGAATGGGCTGCCCAGAGAGGGGGTGGATTCCCCATCCCTGGAGGTTTTTCAAGTGAGCTTGGCCGTGGCACTGAGTGCCATGATCTGGTAAAGGGACTGGAGTTGGACCCAGGGTTGGACTTGATGATCTGGGAGGTCTTTTCCAACCCGATCCATTCTATGATTCTGTGTTTAGACAATGAGCTGTGAAGGACGATTTGTCTGCTTCGTGTGCCTAAGATGTTATCACTGCTCCAGGTTGGTCACACATCTGCTGTATAAAGTTTGGTACATGGACAGTGCTCTGGCCAAAGGTGATCCAGCCCTGTCTGAAACCCCAGCAGCATGAAATGGCCTCATTGCACTCATATGTGCCCGGAGTGGTCATCTTTTAGTGGGCTGTTTCTATACACTCCAGAGTTTTCTGTCCCTGTGCAAAATTGCTCCCCTTCTGTCGAGAACCTAGAGAAAAAATCAACACAACATGGATGAACTCCCTTAGGAGATTCCATAGAATTGACAGGATAGCAAGAGGGGTAACATTACCACACTTGTGCAAACAGCCAACTTCTTCTGAGGGTGTTTGAGGATCTGACAGATTTGGGGCCCCTGAAGGGACAACCATAACTCCCCCACTACCACATTTTGAAGTGCATGCTCTTAAGGACAGAATCCCAGCCAGGGTTGGTTCCAGCTGTGGTTCTGTGTTCCATGCAGGGTCCTGAGCTGTGTTGCACTCCTGACTCTGCCTTGGCCTCTGCCTTCAGTCACCTCTCACTCATTACCCTCTTCCACCCCCTGAACAATTTGCTGTTTGGAAAAGCAGCGGGGTTTTATCTTACATTGCTTTCATTACTCTGTGTCCAGTTTACATTTTAGCTTTCTTGCATTAGTTTAGAAACAATCATGATTGTTTGGATTGTATGTGATGTGTCAGTGCGCAACAAACAAACCAAGGAAGGTTTAAATCAGTTCAAGAGGGTTATATGCAAAGATGGACAAACTTAAGCAAATTAGAATAGATTCATGTGTTGATATGACTTTGTGTGCAAATTTAAAGTACACTTTGCTATGTACATGAAATGACTAACAAAAAAGCTGGAATTTTTTCACTTAATGAAAATTCTGCTAAACACTTCCCAGAGTTGTTGGCAGAGGAGACAGCCCATGCCAACCTTGTAAGAACAGCATGAGCAGAGTTAACATTGAACTGTGATACTGAGTCTAACAAAACAGTGCAAGTTGACCTTGCTTATGAGACAACAAAAAGTGTCTTAAGGAGAAATAATAATTATCAAAGAGTAAAGAATGGTTTAATTCAAAGGCTGTTTAACCTCCGACAGGTCTGGCAAACATTAATAGAACCCTACTCTAATTCTGTTTGTAGATTGCCTCAACAAGGGGTACTTTGAGAATGTGGTTGGATGTGGTATCCAAGGATATTTATCAGCAAAGGGCATGGAAGAAGCATACATCTCAATCATTTTTACATAAGTAATTTAATGGTAACGTGAAGTCATGCAATCAAATCTTTGCAAATGCTAAAAAACATGGACTAAAGATGGTTTAAGAATACAGTAACTCACTGTACCTTTCTTTGCCCAATTCTCTGCATTCAGATTAACACACCCAAGCTGGGAAGTTGTTTTATCCAGAAGTTGGGAAAACCAACCCCAGGCAGTGCTAAATCTCTGGCACAAGAGGCTGGGAGAACCACTCTGGGTCTTGGTGCTGTGCTTGGTGACTCTGACCTGCTCGATGGGTCCCATCAGGTCTGTCTTGAAGCAAGAGCTCTGCGTTGCCTGGCTCTGCTCACAAAGCTGGGGGACGGCTTTCCCCTCCTGCATTGACAGTTCTCAGGCTGCAGAGGCACAATTGTAACTTGGGTGGGGCTATTAGTATTTTAAAATTAAGCTTTATTAGTTAGTATTTTAATTCGTGTGTATTCTGGCTGCAGTTCTGGGTGACAACTTCCAAACCCTCAGCTGTGTACAAAAAGAACAGTCATCAGTGTTTGAATTCCGTGTGTATTTCCCAGCTGTATCAGACCTAAAACTGGTAGTGGTTTAGGAGTAGAAGGGACTTTTTTCTATCTCTTTTTGTGCAGCTGAATATCGTATTTCAAAGATTTCATTAGGGGAAGCTGCTCCCCGTGGCTGTTGAAGCCTTTGTTTTCTGCATCTTGTCTGTGCTGTGCAGGTCTGTGGGATGTGCTCTTGCTGTTGATCCTGTTTTTCCAACGGTAGATGGCAACAGCCATTCATTTGTAAAACACCCGAGTGAAACTGGGTGCATTACAGAATTTAATGTGCAGGGAGGATCATTTGTGGGTACGAATTTAAGTAAAAATATGTGGAAATACTTTTTCCCCCCCTTTTTTTCCTTTTTCTTTCCAAGTACAGACAAACTGCCCTTAAAAGATTTGCAATTAAAATAAATTTTTATATAATCTAATTCAAAGCAAAAGTTTGTAAAGATGATATTTAAGCTTCATAGGAAAAAAATCTAAAGAATTGTCAGGTACTTAAAGTGCACTTTTCAATGTATATTCTAGATAAACTCAAGTGATTAAGAAATGTTGGTTAACACTAGATTTTTGTTCCCTTTCAAGTTTGCTGAAAACAACACTAATTTTCAGGTTATGTTTGGTTGAGAAACCAATTAAAACAAAACTTTGTACAAATTAAAGACTTATTTTCTGTCCATAAGGCTTTCAGATTCACCTTGACAAATTAGTTTGACAACTCGACCTCACTGAAAATCAGAGATCAGCATTTCCACATACTCAATTTTACTTTTGCCTCTAAAAATGCGTTGTGTGGTTTGAAACTGGATGTGCAAACTTCGGCCTTTCTGGTGCACAGGATGAATTGCTTTCCACATTTCTCATTTATTTAAATAAATTTACTGCTTGCTTTTGTGGAATACAGACTTTGTTTCCCAAAAGCGAATGTGGGAGCTGTGTGAGTGAGGAAGGTGATCGTCTATAACAAAGTTATAACCGCGTCACAAGACTTTTGGGAATTTTACAGCTGCAAAGTGAAGTTCTCAGGCATTATCACAACATTCTGGTTTGCCACGATAACGAGTTTAAAGGCTGGAATTTCTCTGTTTTTATTGAAAAGATAATCAGACTTTCTTACATTAATGATGGAATATTGGCAGCGATGATAATTTCATAGAAAGCATTTTAGTGCTGCAATTACGATTTTAATAAGATTGTTTGTTACTACTGTATTGGTATTATCTGAGTTGTACAGTTGGGCGCTTCGCTGTGCTCTGTGGGGGACAAAATAAGGCAGAAAGAATAAAAACTGAGTGAAACGAAGTGATGAAGGGGGTTTGGTCCCCGGACTGCTACTGGCTCCAGATGTGCCCTTCTGAGCTTCCTGGATTGTTGCTCTATAAAAGGGTGGTGAGGATCCTGCCCCCCTGCTGGGGCTGAGGATGGGAAGTGCTCAGCAGCACCATCCTCTGCTCCCCTGGCCCGGGGCAACAGACCCATCCAGCCCAATTGTTTCCGGAGGGATCAGGCTCTTCCTGCATAAAACTGTTCTCTAGGTCGCAAACTTGCAGGATCAGAAACATTTACCAAGTCTGCATGGCTAAACCTTTTCTCTGCAGTCCAGCCTCTGAGCTCCTAAAGAGCAGAATTCCATCACTTCTTTCATCACT
The DNA here is from genome assembly GCA_013396695.1 of Sakesphorus luctuosus. Classification (NCBI taxonomy): domain Eukaryota; kingdom Metazoa; phylum Chordata; class Aves; order Passeriformes; family Thamnophilidae; genus Sakesphorus; species Sakesphorus luctuosus. The sequence goes on along the minus strand of VWZD01004846.1, from coordinate 987,424 downwards.
CTAATATTCCTTTAAACAACTGTATCATGGGATCTATTGTACTTAGCTGTAGTATGTCTACCGTACAGTCCATGTTTTTCATCACAGGAAGCAGCTTGAACTGCTTATAACACATGGAGTAGATGTTTGTCTTGTTTTAGAACAGCTTTATATCGTTCCGCCGGCTTTACAGCCTCTTCTGTGTCCAAAGATAAGTACGTTTAAGGATAATCCTGAAGTTTTTATCTGCTGCATCATCAGCCCACACTTTCGTTACCATTCCATATTGCACTGCTCCAGGCAGCTTTGAACAGCCTTAGCCTGACAATTAAGGGAGTGAACCGGCAAAACTGCTAATTTCTCTCCCTTTCCTTCCACTCTTATCTCATATTCTCTAAGGTACACGTCTTTATCTGCGTGTTTCCAAGAAGGTGTTCAATTAATAACTCAGACAAGTCAGAGCTGATAGGATCTTTTCATGTATTAATTTAACTCTTCCTTTCAAATGGAGTGCCAGAAAAATCACTGTTTTCATGTTTTCTCTATTTATTCTGGCTGGATTTTTTTATTGAAGTTGCTTGCCGTAGTCCTTTGATTCTGCTCCCAAGAAATTATCAGGGATTACAGTGGTGGCCTTACAGGTACTGGGGGTTCTCACTGATGTGCTGAGCAGCAGCTTTTCTTCTGTATTAATGTTGATTACAGATTGTTTTTACTTATAGTAAAAAACCCCAAATGACAGACTTGGCTGTGCAGGATATAGAAATATTAGGTATTTTTTTATTGTTTGTTTGGGTTATTTTCTGATAACAAGAGTGATGCAACTCAGCTGATGAGTACAACAACCTTGATCTTCAGTGGACAATCACAAGACTTGACTTGTTCAAATGCAGTGGTTTATTTGTCTATACATGTGAGTCATTTATCTGTTACAGAGCCCAATGTTTTAGAGCTGCCTGTTCTTTCTTTAGACACAAACAACAATATATTTAGTTTCCACTCATGCTGGTCTTGCAGCAGGTTTAAATTTGCCATAATAGTTAAGCTGATTTGATATTAGAAAAAAAATCCTCTTGGGTCTTGTCTACAGTTTAAATTCATCTGGTCCCAGGGGAAATCCAATGGGAGATGCAGAAAAACCACAGTCACTCTTGGCTAAACTGGAGGTGAGGACACTCATCACCACGGAAAGCAGGTTGTTCAATGAACATGAAATGAATGAATTCCATTGAGTAACCAACTAACTAAAACAGGAATTTCTATACTGGAAAAAAAAATCTATAAAACCCATCTCAGGGAACCTTTTTTTTTTCAAGTGGAGGTGACAATAATGATTGTTTATTGGTGTTTTTAACACAAAAATATTACTGATGAAGTATTTTACAGCTTTCTATCCCTATGGCTTATAAATCCATGTTCTAATTGCTTTCAGAGAAAACAACTGAATTTGAAACTATCAAAATAGATGGCATAGATGGCAAATTCTGAAAAATGACAAGTAAATTCTTTTCTCCCGGTTTTCCTTGTGAAAGCACAAGAACCTTTCAGTGAGGAATTTCTCTGAAATAAATAGATAGAATCTAAAGGTGGTGTGAGCCAGTGCAAAAATTGTTATGCAGCACAGAAAAAAAGATAAAAAATACCCATTAATCAGCATTTTGATATCATCCATTTTCCTACCAAGTTGATTTTTCATTCTTCAATCACCAGGACTTTCCATAGTGATTTTTCCTTCAGGAATGCCATTTTTAATGTAGCAAACTTATGTCACCAGGACAAAAAGTTGGTTTACATCCAGTGAGGATCATAAACACATGTGGACTAATAGTTAAATCTCTGATTCTGTGATTACTACTGACCGCTGTGCTGCTTGTCAGTCCATTTCATGGAAATCTTGTGAGTGTAAAGTTCAAGTGTAATAAGCTGGGGGATACAGCAGTTTGGAGTATTTCCAGTATTTTTCTTCTATTCCAAGTTTATCTTGGTAGTGCCACCAAAGCAGGTGCCATGTGAAGGTGCAGGTGCCTTGCTGGCTCCTGAGCCTGCCGTGTCACGGGGCTCAGCTCAGCACTGCAGGGTTACACTTTAAAATACAGATCAGTCTCGTAACAGGAGCCAGTTCCCATCATGTTTTAACTGTGTTTCTCTGCTATGAGTTCTGGCCAAGCATTTCAGATAGTTCAGGAATACAGCTTCAAGAAAAATATTGCAAGAAGGAACTATATTTAAAAAGGTGAAAGTCTATTTTCTCAAACCCAAGTCTTGTAAAAATTTTGCTTTTTTTTTTTTTTAAAGTATAGTGAGGGCTTCAAGTGTTTCCCATCTTAATGCTTGTGCAAGGTAAAATATGCCCTTTAAATGAGCATTTTTGTATAAGTAAGAGATATGTACATTCATTGGTTGGAGGTTTGGGAACCAAATGGGAAACCCCGAAGGGGATGTTTTTGGACACTCGTTGATATAGAGGCAGGTCTTGGGCTGTCCCAGGTTCCTCAGGACCATGTACTGCTTGGCAAGGAGGAATATGCACTGACAGCATTCCTTAAAGGAATGCTTCAAGGACAAAATGAAACCATTTCCGTAGGGTGTAGCCATCAATCACCTGGAGGATGTTCTCGTACACCAAGTACAACACGGCAGAGCTTTCCACGACCTTAACGCAGTGGCCAACGTAGGAGCTGCTCCAGTAATTACAGATTACATTAAGTATCGAGTAAAAGCCAACAACCAACTACCAGGCAAACCTTTTATACATTATTAAAATCATATCCTTCCCAGAAGATTCCAGCTAATAAAACTGAATTCGATAATGCAATCAGTAAAAAGCAGGTTTAAAAAAAACCCCTCTCCTTTGTTGATAACATCCCAAGAAATCCTGTGTTTTATATAGTGCCTAATATACGTAAGTGTGAAAATAATCCCTCAGGTATATTAACAGTTTCAGTTGCACGTTCTCTGAGACTGCCTTGAAATTTTTATAATTACATTTTATTAAGAAATAATTGTTATATATCAAGTGTGGCTTGCACTTAGATTAAAGATTGAAGACTGTGGTTACCTAATATTTCAGCAATTAAAATACTGGGAACATTTTAGAAAGTATAAAATTGGAAGGTTTTTTCTTGTTTATTAAGAAGATAGTTCTCCTTCCTGAGCAACTGGCTGGGACAGTTTGTTGCAGGCCCTGAAAAATAAAAAAATATTAGAGGTTTGACATGAAAACAGGAGAGAACAAACACTTTGTACATAAGGAGACCAATGTTTGTTGCTAATATTTCTAATAAATTACTTATGACTAGATATATCATGTGTTTGGTCACCTTAAAGGAGCCCAGGTATGCCTGACTTTCAGACCAAAAGATTTTGAAAACCTGGCATTTTGAGGGATTGACTGAGTAAGAAATTCTTCTTGTCCAAGTTAGTATATTTTATTATATTATATAGTAGAACCAGAGTTACTTGTATTTGAGAACTGACACTGAACAGCAGCTGCTTTTGTGAGGTTATTGTTCAATCTTTGATTTCTTGAGTCTTGAATGTTAAGGCATACACTATTCACATGTGTCATATACAAAGTTTGGAAAAAAGTTAATATTGAAGAATATTCTACATCTACGTTAGTTTTCTCTTTCTGTGAGCCTAAAGGGTCCAAGACCAGGCTGTAAAGCTGTCAACAGATGAGCTAAGTCTGCACTGAACATCCAGAACACGGCTCGAAGCACAATGTGGTGCAGATTCCCTGAGTTGGTGGTAAAATGATTAAAAATAAATAAGTCGAGGATGAATCGGTTTCATGACAAAGTAATTTAGACACAGAAAATAATGTAGTTGCAAAAATCCATCTCTTCAATCAGTAGCTGGCATGGTAGTACAAGATATCGAGCTATGCCCAGGTGAGGACCCACATGTTTGTTGTTTCTTTGGTTCTCCCAAAATGATGGGAAATGTTGCAACTTTGTGCATTAGATCACAGCTATTACCCAAAGCCAAAAGTACTGCCTGCTCTGTTCCTAAGGAAGGGCATGGAAATACCACTTCCAGTAGGAGTTAACTGTGAGTTTGTCATTCTTAATTCAGGCAGTCAGTTACTCCAGATCTGGATATAGTCTTAGCTATGGCATTTGAATCAAAGTCGCCCCAGTAAATTCTATTTTTACTTTTAAAAGTCACATTGCTTATTTCAAAAACAAAGTATAGCTTCCTATTTTTGCAAAAAAACGAAGCAAACCCTCTGCCCTCTGGCCTGAGTTTTGGTGTTCACTGTCTTGGGAAACTTGCCTGAAGCACTGAATGGATCGAGGAGTAGCAGAACAGAGGCCAAAGTCAGCCCTCGTGCAGGTCCAGTGCAGCCCTTGGAGCAAAGCCTACTGAACCTGGGACTCAGTTTGGTTCTCTGTCTTTGCTGTGTGAGTAGAGATTCGGTTTCAGTTCTTCAGAGGCGCCCAAGAAAACTTTGTAATTGATGTTTTCCACTAATTTTCTTTCTCTGCTGGTTCTGTATTTTGGTTGAATCATGTTTCCCCAGCTTTCAGACGTATGCTTGAATGCTGGAAAAACTCACTCTCATGCATAATGAAAGAGGAAAAGTAACAGAGGAGGAATTTATTGGCTAGAGTCTCCATTCCTGCTCTGTATCTTGCTCTACGAGCTCCCACAGCAAGTGAGTGGTGGAGCCAAGAATAGAACACCACTTCTCTGACACCCAGTCCAGTGCCTTAACCCCTGCCTCCCGTGAGAAACTTTGTTTTGGGTTTCTGTGCAGTGCAGAGATAAGATCATACTTTATTTTGGTGCCTAAATTGATCTCTAGGGTGAATGAATAAAGTTGGGAAATAGCCAGAGAATAACACAATGTAAATAGTGAAACATAAGGAGGTTAATATATATATATATAAAACACTACAGCTTCTCAGAGTGCTGTGTGGCTAGATAGGATTAATTAAAAATATATTAAGCATTTGAGTTCTCTCAAGTTTGTCTTGAGCATATGAGGTCTTCCTCAGCAAAAAAGCAGGATTCCTTTTGCACAGATGGATTTTGTTTGAGAGCAGCCAATGGAGATGTTCTTTGGGCTGTAATGCAGTCTCTGGTAGCCCTTGCTCTGTTGGGGTAACAGCAGGTGTTGTGTTGCCTCTTTGGGATAGCAAAGCAATTTGGGAAAGAGATGGAATTAGTGTGGGTTGATTAATGCATTGGAACTGCAAAGCATCGCTGCTATTAAGGATTGACTATAATAAGCATGAGTAAACCTAACATAGAGATGTTAATTTGAAATAATTAACCACGTCCAGTACTCTCAAATGGTAAAGGCAAGAGTGGTCTCTAGAGGTGCTGGCTCTGAAACAGCCACCCCTCTAAGTTTGATTAGGGAAAGTGTGGCTGCTCCAAACACCCAGCTGTGCTCAGACAACAGGGATACTCACCCTGTCCTTTGCTTTGTGTCCACCAAACCTTCCAGGAGATCCATGGCTGCTGTTGGTTGTGCTCTGTTATACCCAGCTCCTTTCCAGGTTTTCTCCTCCAGAAAGACTTTGAGTTCTGGTAAATCAGAGAGTTATCACCTTGCACCCAATTTCAGGCAACATAAGAGCTTCTCTTTCCCAGCCTTTCACAACACGTGAACAAGAGGCACGTTCTAAGTGCCAGAGGTGAAACCTGGATCCCACCTCTCTTTAAAAAAAAATATAGTTTTGAAGAGTAAATATGTATGAAAGATTTATTTCCAAAATCTCTTCACACATCATGAATGTGTGTGTATGTAAATGCAGGGGAGAGACAGATTGCTGTAGAAGGACAGAAGAGAGGTCACTGTAGCTTTCTGTTTGTGTTCTTAGCCATGTTTATTGCTTTTATACAAACACCTGCAACACAAACTGCTCAAATGCATTTGAAAATGTTCCTGTTTCAGGTTGTTTCAGGTACCTGGCACACATAAGTTGCTGGGGACAAGCTGAAGCATGAACTTACAGCACCACTGGGACAGGGACATCCTTCTCTGCTGATGGCAAAATAAGACATTTCCTTGCTCACTGGCTAGAAGTGATTGGGAATTTTTTGGCAGTGCTTTGCACTTGGGAACTCTTTATTTCTCACCACTGAAACACTTTGTGGGAACATGCCAGTTTCAGTGAAACTTCTGTAGTAAAAAGTTTGTTTTCAGGCTAGAATCTAGAGGGAGTGTGATCTAACCCTGATCTGCCTCTCGGAGAAAAAGGATTTAACCCCAAAAGTCTTCACATTCCAAGAGAGCCCTAGTTCTGGGTTATGATGTTGTTACAGTGCTCTTTTCCCTGTGCTTCTGTAAAAGCAAACAAACAAAAAAACCCCAAACAACAAGCAAATCCCACTTCTAAGGCCATCTTGTTATGACTGAGAGGGCTTCTGAAATTTTGAAAGGATTTCTGGGATGGGAAAAATTATTTTCTTTTTCTTTCAACTTTGCACCTCACCATTCCGTCATGAACTTTGCATCTGAGATTTTGCTCTTGATGAATGAGCTCTCAGCCATAAAGACTGCTGTGAACTAGGCTTAAGGACTTTCCTGAAAAATGAAAACCAAAAGGCTCACCCACAGTTACCTTAGGAAACATGGGGAAGGAGAAAAATGAGATCTTCGCTCTCCTGCCTCTTCTGTAGAGTTTTGTGATTTGTTCTTCAGACAGATTCGCCTGTGCAGACACTGGCTGCTCTTGCTGAAATGTGAGATGTGAGTAGAGCATCACTGTGTTACCAGGGAGGGTCTGCTGGGCTCTCAAGGGACTGGCAGGCAATGGGATGGCTGTGATGGAACCGATCCCTTCATGAGCATCACCTATGATGGTCTGTCTAAGGGAAGTTACAAAATGATTTGGCTCTTCACCTTCATGGGCCTTTAGAAATGCCAGTGCATTGTAAAATAAATGAAAATTCCATCTGTTCTTTCTGGAATATGATGTCTAGTGTTATTCACGGCTTGCTGTAGGTTTGGCTATAATTTATTGTCATTATCTGTGTGACAATTGAAATAAAAGAGCTGAATTTGGACCTCAAGGTGTGGGATGACTACTGATTATACTCTGCCTTCTTCCAGGCAATAGATACCAAGAGGCTGCTCCTGCAGGCTGCTGGAGAAGAGAACTCATGGTGAGATCTTTACATGGAGTTGTATCTAAGTGAAAAATTTAAATGTTACAAGTCACTAAAAAAGTACTCATCCTCCTCCAGGAAGATTCTGGGGGAAAAAAATGGTTGAAGAGCTGTCTGGTGGACTCTTAGAGTGTGCTCATGTTATGGTAATGAGTTCAGAACAAAAGAAAAAACATAGAAAACAAATGGGAATACTTTAGAAAATTTTCCAGAGACAGTTTGAAAAAGGATTACTTGGTAATCAAAGTATTGTGAGGCTGTACTTGGTGGAGGTTTAATATAAGCTGGGTTTTAGTATGGTGTAATTCTATTGGGATTCCATACTAGCAGAAAGTTCTGAGCAATGGGATCTGGACTTCTGTCCTGAGCAGAAGTAGCAGCACGTAACACACACGAGAGCAATTCCTGTGTGATGTGAAAGGAACTGGACACGCCCAGCTGCTGTCCGTGCTCTGAGCACTGTCTGTGTGTGCCCTCTATGGACACGAGGTGTGGGTCCATATCTGCTTTCATGAGCCTCCACAAACTGAAATAGCAGAGCTCTCAGGATCCCTTCCTTCTTCATGTCTCCCAGAAATAGCTTCCAAATCAACTCTTGGTGTAGTCGTGCAAAGTTTGGCAGTGTATTCGTGCTTTAATACTGATTTTGCTGTGCACAAAGTGATCTGCAAGCACCTTTCAAAGAGAACAACCATGGTTTGTCTCAGCCAGTGTGGAAGTCCTATGAAATTCCTAGTGAAGGATTGCAACAGTATGGGACATTTGCTGGGCACTGGAGTGCAGAGGAAGCAAAAAAATTTTACAGTTTTTCTAAATAATTCTTGTAAGTACTTCAAACTTGCTTCTGACAAACTGTTTATTTCACTATTAATTTTAATAAATTGAAAGCATTTTCATTTCTAGGTAGTTTCTATTCAGTCTTTGAACCTCGAGCCTGATTGTTTTAATTCTGCTGGGACTGGAGGATGGGGTTCTTTGTTTTGGTACAATAACCAGCCATCATTTTCTGTTCCCTGCTCTCTCAACTTCTGTTCTTTATGTGATGCTATTTGCATCTTAGCTCCAGCGGGCATCAAATAAGATGTTTAATTAACAATGTTATTGGAGGTCCAATTTAAGATCAAAGATCACATGCTATCAGAGATCTAGTATTTTGATACCACAATAATAGGTACCTTAGAAGTAGTCAGATGGGTTAGATTAGATAGTCATTTATTTTAGCTCATTTCCTTTCCCTTAGTACTCATTCCAGATACCATAACCTGATAGAAGTTTTAAGAAGAAGCAGTAATTTTTAAAGTGAAAAGTAAAAGACTCGCAGTTTAAACAAAACTGATCAAAAAATTATGGAAGTAGGAAATTGAGACTTTTAGAATATATATGACAAAAGCATAATAAACATTGACTGGGAGCATAATCCTGAATGCTAACAGAAGTCCGTTTGTTGTAACAAACATTTCATCTAATTTAATCTTCAAATGTATTGCTGCCAGAAAGAATAGAACTTTCAGGCTTCAATGTGCTGGTTACTCTTGAACTTCAACTTTAACTAGTGATGCTGATGGTGTCTCCCACTGAAAAGACCATTTTAATTATGGTCATCATCCATCTCAGTGAGGTCTCTGCATGTGTATTATTTACAGATCATTCTTTAAACTACTAAATAAGTTGTGTACCGAGATGGGAACAAGACATAAAATTAGGTTCTGTTGCCATCAGAGCACAACAGTGGATGAGTTTGAGCTCTGGTGAGTGCAGAGCTCACAATACAACGTTCAGAAGAAAGCAAAGGCTGCGTTAGTTCATTCCCTGGCTGTGCATCTGCACGGGTAGTTCTCAGGTGTCACAAGAAATTAATCACCTCTGAAAAGGTGCAAGAACCCTCCACTTCTAACACAACCCATGGCAGTTAATGGAACTGGGCAATGTGTTCTCACTTGTTTATTTTTGTTCTACTTCTGAATTACCTTGATTTTACATTAACTAATCTAAATGTCTGTTTGGTGGAGAACAGTATTTTTTTTGTATTCTTTCATACTTATAAATTATTCTAACAGCTCTTCCGGATAATAAAACATAACTAGGTTGGTTTCTAATGCATTTGAACTGTCAGCCAGTATGTGCAGAATGTTATCAGTTTTCACGTGTTACAGATAGGCGACGTGGAAAAGTGGTTTTCAAACAGTGTTGAGCCACTGCAAAGATTTTCCATTTGCTTCTCAGCCTTTGCCTTTGTGCAGTCTCGGGGTGATTGTGTTGAAGTGGGTAAGGTCTGCCAGGAGGGACGCTCCCAAAGCTTCCTTTGGCACCAGTGGAATCCAAAAATCTCTTAACTGGGCAGAGTTCTGAGAATCTCCCAGGCAGACAAGGGAGCAGAACTCCAGCTCCTGCTTACCAGCCCCGAAAAGACTTTAAATGACTTTCTATTTTTTCTTACCCCAAAGTGGCTTTGGAAACACGGCAGGAATGCAAATAAACATGTAAAAGAGTCAGTCTAATCAGGAGTTCAGTTCTCAGAACTTCATTACTCTTGCTTATCTGAAAAAACTGCAAGTAAGAAGGGAAATGCCAGCGGGGCAGAGATGCATTGTCACATTGGAAATTTCGTGTTAGGAGGGATGTTTGTGAGTGCTAACAGAAAGCCTAACATCCCAAATTCTGTACTTGGGTTCAGTCTTGTGCATGAACACTATTTTTAGAAATGAACTCGATTGAAAAATCCTTGTTTTCCATGTAAATGGACATCTTGTTTAAATTCAGAGGCAAAGAAACCTGAGGTTAAGTGTAAGACCCACAATTCAATTTGCATGTTGAGTAATTCAAACTGTAATAGAAGCTTTGTCATGTTAAGGTTAGGTCTTTCCTGTGGCTGTTCAAGTGGGCTCTAAAGACTTTTTAACATGTTGCAGGATATTAAGGGGGGAAGGTTTGACCTACATCCATTTTTTCAGACCCACTTCTGCAGGTTTCATCACACTTCCCGTGTCTCACACGTGGGACATTGCTGAGGGCAGAATAGGTGCCCAATTGCCTACATACAATTTCATCAGGAAAGGTGTATGATTTATTGCCCTGTAAAGGGTTTTGACATGAAGCCTGTGAAAAGCACTATATAAATGCCAATACAATATAAAACGTCACACAAATACTTTGCTCATTAATTCCGATCCTGTGCTTTTGTGCTGGAGAGAAATGAGAGTGAAATATGAATGTGTTCCTTATGCTTTAAAGGGAAAAAATGGGTTTGTGGATTTTATAAAGGCTGATGTGTTAACCTGCCTTTGTGGTTCCTTTAAAGACAAGCAGCAAGAAGGCCCCTCTTTGCCTGGTAGTAACACTGGGACTGAGAGCAGATAAAGCCCCAACAAAGGGGAACCCCCCGAGTTTGTGATGACAGTCCTGGGTCATGACACAGCTCTCACCAGACAAAATGATGATTTCATTTTTTCATTTCAAAATTTCATTTATTTCAGCACTACTAGGTCTGGAAGCCTTTCTGCCATCACCCCATCACAATTTTATAGCTTATATTTTGTCATGTTATCTTCTTTAAAGAGCTTCATATCCAAATCTTCCCCAGCCTTCATGGCCTGTTTCAGAACGTGGCTCCAGCAAAAGAAAATGTGCTCCACTGGAGAGTTTTACTGACTTGTTAGAGCTGAGCAGCCCCTGCTGCACATCTTCCTTGTCTTGGCCAAAGGGGACAACAGCTCCTCAAAGCCCAGATCTCACCAGTCCCCAGCTTCTTCCTTCTGGGAAGCCACTGGAGGTGGCCAGGGAGGAAGGGGAAGGTCACCAGAAAACCCTCTTTCATGCTCTGCAGGGATTTTCCAGCCATGCACAGTTCACTTTGCTGAATATGAGTCAGCCTGGCCTGGTAGGTATAAATCACAACACTCTTGTATCTGATCAGGAGAGGTTTTCTCTCACCTGCTGACTCACCTGAATGATGGGGATTCAGTTTTTTTAAACATCCATGCATCAGCTTAAACTCTCACTCAGTACTGAGTAAAATCTACTCCATTCCTTTATTTGGATTTCAGGTTGATTTTCAGCTTCCTCTCCCCTCTGCGTTTCTGCATGATTTTGATTGGTTCTATTTTCGCTTTAAATAGGATGTTCACTTTCTGCTGATTTCTGCTGACATTTTTCCCTTTTGATTTGTAGTACTATTAATTCCCCTCTGCTCAATGTTTTGTCTACATTCAGAACATGTTTGTTTTTCTCTAGTGGCCTGTAATTACTTTCCCCCTCCTCCTCTTCAAGTTTTCCAATTAGGTTCCCCACTGATGCTCCTTTAAGAGCAAGATGTACTGGGGGGTAACCTCTTGAGGATATAACATTTTCAGCTGGAAAGTGCTTTTAGATGTAGAAAAGAGCTTGTGTTGAAAATATTGATTGCACCTCTCTTTGGAACAGGGATAAATGAGTTTTTTGGGTGCAGTTAGTTAATGCATGAGTCCTGTTTTTTGTTCAGGGATGATCCTGCATTGTCACCTTCTAGAAGGACTGGGAGCTAAGGCGCATTAAAACAGACATCCAGCTCTCTGGTTTTGGGAAACCTCTGTCCATTTCAGGTGAGGGATGGAGGAATGCAAAGGCACCAGCTGAAAGTAACACAGGAAATCTGGAAGGAAGCAGAAAATCAGGTTCAGTTCTCCAGTGTCCCCCTTTACCACAGGGGCCTCCACCCCCATCTTTCAGTCTTGCCTTTGGCCTGCTCATTTTCCTCTGTTTTTCTTTCAGTCTCAGTGTTGTGGAAATCAGGTCCTTCCTACAGGCAGAAACAAGATCTGCTTCATAGTTGGCACCCTGTACCATTTTCGCAGGGAAACATTTCTCGAGGACTGTTCTGCAGGGCTCGCTGCTGCTCCGTGCGTGTCTCCCGCCTATGAATGCACTTCATTCTTCCCAGCCCCGTGTTTTCGGTGGTGCTTTCACCAGGGACACGCTAATTCCAGGCCTGGTGGAAACTCAGAGGCAGCTTCCCTTCCTGGCAGGCGCCGGTACCGGGCCGTAAAACCCCCGTCGCATCCAAACCCGTATGGGGATGGTTTTCTCCGCGCCGTTTCAGCGCGGGGTGCGCACCCGCGTGCCCGCGTCCTGTAGCTCCNGGCGGTGCTGGGGCACGCAGGGGAATGGGGCGGCGCGCTGGGCAGTGCAGGGGCAGACAGGGCAGTGCGGAGGCGCTCGGGCGGGGCGGGGGTGCCCAGGGGCGCGCAGGGGCCGGGCGAGCCCCCCCCGCGGCGGTGGCACCGCGCGGCTTTTCCGTAGGCGCGCAGTGGCGGCCCGCGGGTCTCTCCCCAAAACCCAGGGCGCGGCGTTCCCGGGTCGCTCCACGGGCGCTCCCCCGCCTCGAAAATCGTTTGAGGCTCCAGCACAGGGCGCAGACAGGGAGGCTTTGTGCAGGAGTGTGCGTGGAGCACAGCGCGAAGCAGGAAAAAATAAAGAAAAGGGGGGGTGGGAAGTGGTCGGAGTAGGTTTGTTAAGGAATCCGGTAAGTTATAGGAAGCAAAATTAAATGTCTGGTGCTTACACGACGGCATGTTTTACAAGGGAGAAGGAAACTGTGCAGAAAATGCATGGGCTTTTATTGTTGGTTTTCATTGCCTGTATTGTGGTGGATGCTTTATGCTACGGAGAGCAAGTTTAATTGAACCAGATCGCTGATTTCATATAGTAGGGGGCATGGGGTGGGTGGTTGCTGGGGTTTTTTTTTGGGTTATGTTTTCGAAGTTAACCGTTTCGGGGACCAGAGGCAGGCAAGGCTGAGCTCCGCAGCTCCGAGCTTCGAGCCAGCAAATAAAAACACATTACATAAAAACAAACACCGAGCCCGGTTATCAAAGCCTCAATCTCTCTCTATTATTTTCCCTTGTATTTGGTGCTTTTTTTTTTTAATCACATCTGTCGTTCCCAGCCTTTCCCAGGACTGCAAAGCAAAGTGGACAGCTTCCATGTGACCACCTAGTACAGGAGGCATTTTCTTCTGGGAAACTTTGCAGTGGTTTTCTCCTTTCCTTCTGAGAGCTCAGAAAAGAAAATGTGCAATCTTCACAGTGATTAAAGTATCAGTATTTGTCTTCAGACTTACCAGGTTTATCCAAACTTTTGTGTGTATGTGTGTGTATCCCCCCGCCCCCTCCTGTGCATTTGTAAAGTAGCCCCATCTAGCAATGATAAATATCCCTGTTGATCACTTGATTGATTACCTCTCGGAAAGGTCACGCGGGCTTGCAGTAATTTCCTTTTGCCTAAGGCTCCCTTTTCACTTTTACTCCCGCACGACAGCTCCAAGTATACAGGATCTTTATTTTTGATTTTTAACCCCTAAATAGCTCCCCGAAAACAATGTGTTGGTGAAAAGAAGGAGGAAAATAAGCCGGCGGCTCGGAGCTGCCCCAGCCTTGCCGCGCTCTCCCGGGGCGGGTTTGGGGAGGGAGAGCCTCCCTCCTCTGCTCTCCTGTGGACTGAGAATTCGGATTTAAACAACCAGACAAGCTATTAATTTACCCATGCTACCCAGGGTCCTGAACCCAATTAATTTCTAATAATTACAGCCCAAGGGGGCTGGAGAGATCCCTCTGCCTCTTTCTAGCCTTGCCACTTCGCGGCACCGAGGTCAGCATATAATAATAAAGTGTATATTTTGAAAGTGATCAGCAGAACAGTGAGTTATTGCAATGAATGAAAATTGTTTCCATTTTGGCTAATTGAGCCCGTGGCTGAAAGCTGGAGTTCTGAGACTAAATAAAGAGGACTGTTTCATTTCGACGTGGACTGGAAATCCCTGCATAGCTTTTCGGTCACCCAGCAAGAAGCTTAATTTCTTAACAGCAAACCTGAAATCAAGCGTTGGGTAAACAGTATTAATAATTGCATTACAATGATTAAATTAATCTTACTGGTAGCTAGGAGAATATAGATTGAGACTGAATAACACGATGTAAAGTTCACTGCACAAAGACAATAGCACAACAAATACCTCGATGAAGAATTCCAACTTTTCTCCAAGTAGGCTGCGGGGCTTGTTCAATTATAATGTAAGGAAGAGAAAATTTCCTGTTACGGGGAATGCACTGAAACCTGGGTGTGAGGGGGTGCCTTTGGTCTCCCAGACTGTGTTAGAAATAGATTTAATTATCCCCCTCCATCAGAAAAAAAAAATCCCCAAATTTCAATCTGTGCTTCTGGCCGTGCATCTGCTGAAAACGACCCCGCATCCCCGCGGCCGGTCCCTTCCCATGCGGGCGGGAGCGGAGGCTGCCGGCGCGGAGCAGCTTCCCCGCACGAACGAAACGGAATTGCCGGAGGGCTGTCCGGGACCTTTCGGGGAGGGAGGCGAACCTTGTGGGGCCGCGGCGTGCGACACGGAGGGGCGGCGGGGCCGGCCCGGGACGGCGGCCGGTGCCCCGGGCGGGCGGCGCGGCACCTGCCGGGCTCCCGGGGCCGCTGGGACGGCGGGCAGGTGGCGGTGACAGGCGGGCACGGCCGAGGTCAGGGCTGCCCGCCCGGGAAACCCGCATCTGCAACCCCGACCTGGCCACGGGGCTCGGCCGCTCCGGTGGGAGCGCGTCCCCGGGCACGGGGA
>VWZD01004846.1:876459-969646 GCA_013396695.1 Sakesphorus luctuosus | reverse complement strand
CGTGGCCGGGATGCCCCGCGCGGCTTGCTGGGGGGCAGTGGGGCCGCAGGGCAGCGCGGAGCGGCTCCCAGCCCGCTGGAGTCACCCGCTAAAAGTTGATGTAAATGTTGTAATTTCAGGCGCTTTTCCAGCACTTTTTTATACAGTTTGGCCGCCCGAAGGTCTGTGTTCCGCGAGGCGAGGGCTCGGCCGTCCACACGCAAAGCCCGACTTACTTAATTATTTGTCTTACACTCACCCCATCTGTTTCTCCTTTATGATAGGGATCTTTGCTTTTAAATGCTGCAGTGTTGGGGCTCTCTCTCTCTTTTTTCATTCTTTTTTTTTATAAAAAGAGGGATTCAACAACAAAACTTCGCCAGCTTTCGCGTCCTATTTTAAAAGCAACTGATGTCTTTATTTTCTGTGACACATCTGGGCAAGTTTCATTTGATATCCATGGCGATGGCAACTCACATTCCCGAGTGAAAAAAAGAAATGGGCAGGCGAAAAAGAAGTCAGATGAAATGTTGCATAAGTTACGTGACGTAAAAAGCAGATGCTTATTTACTCTTTATTTGTGAAGGGGGAAAAAATAGAGGAGCGTGGAAAAGGGGAAGCGAAAGATGTCTCTGGATCATCATCAGCTTTTCTGTGAACATGAACAACAACAGCAGCAACCTGCGTTTGATTAGGTGATCTTTAAAGTGGATAATCCAACGCCATCAATTTGAAAACAAATACATTGTTAAATCCTAGGTTGCCATTCCTACTTTGGAGCTAATTATGGGAGGAAAAAAGCTCACATCCCCGACAAAATCCGACAGGTTTCCCTGTCTGCGTTGCTGTGCTCGCTGCGCAGAGATGCAGGGCTCCTGCTGCTGCTCATGCTCCGGCTCCGCGGGCGAGATCCGATCGACTGCAAAGTTTGTGCGTCTTGGCTTTCGAAGCAGCAGCAGCAGCAGCAGCACTTCCCCCCACCCCAGACAGATGCATTGCATTAAATAATCCTTCGGTTACAATCGACTCATAAAGGAAATCATATTTAAAAAGCCGGGATTTATTTCTTTTTTGTATTCCGAAAATCTGCTTCTTTCACAACCCCGAAGAGCGTCTCAGTTTCATGGCAAGTGGAAGGAGGGCTGGAGGCGACCCCTGTAATTTAGTCGTTCGAGAGGAAAAGTTTTTAGCTTTTCATTTCTTCTCTCTCTGAGTTAGTTATAGAAAATCTTTTGTAGCATTCACTCACTTAACGTGGAAAAAGGTACAAGATCGGGATCGAGCTCACTTCGTGTATTATTTCACTTTTACTGCTTAGTGCGTGAAACAAAAATTGCCCCAATTGCGTGACTGTCACCCATATCCAGGAAAGCTTTCCCCTCCTAATTAAGGGAGAATACCTTAAGCGCATTTTCTTGACCTCAGTATAAAAATATTAAAAAATAATTTTGAGGCTTTGCCCCCCCTTAAAAAAAAGAAAGTAGAAAGAAAAATAATTCAGAAGAAACAAAAAGAGCCACGCGGGGAATAGCTAGTGAATTTTTTAAATGGCCAGCTGTAAAAATAAGGGGAAACACACGCTCAGGTCTGTGTCCCCGCCACGCTCTCGGGAGGCAGCCGGCGAGGAGCGCGGTGCGGGGCGCGGTGCGGGGCGCGGGCCCGGCCGCCCCGATCCGCGCTGCACCTGCGTGGGCATCTCCGCGCAGCGCAGCGCCGGGACAGGCCCCCGGCCCCGGGGCAGCTGCTTTTCCACTCGGGTGGGTTTGTACCCTCCTGCTGAAACCGTATCCCCGAATAACCCCCGCCGCAGCCCTGCGGCCGGCCCGGGGCAGCCCCAGCCACCCAGTAGCCTCATAAAGAGACAGAAGGTGATCAGATTAGGAGAACACACGTGAATAAGGAGGCACTTGTTACTTTTACACTTTATCACCACTTTTTAACAGGCAATTTAGTGCAGCCAAGGTAGATCCAGATCCCTCTAACCATCTGAGATAGTAAAATAACACTTTCCTAAGTTTCAGCAGGTTTTCCTGCGCCTGTAATTTGCCTCAGTCTAGTACTTAAAAGGCTTGATTGAAAAACAGAGCCGGCAAGTTTATTTGCCTGTTTAAGACTCTGTCCGGGAATTTGTTTTCGAGCAGGGAGATGTTTGCCGGGTCCCGGCTCCCAGTCCTCTCTGCGAGGCTGTTTATTTGCCATCGCTTTACCATCACCTCCCGCTCCGGGCGCCGGTACCGCCGCGGGCACTCGGTGCGAGTGCCCCTGAGCCCTCGCACACCGCCCGGCCCGGCCCCGCCGCTGCTGCTGCCGGTCGGCACCGCCCCGGCACCGGGGCTGGACTCGACTCGGCTCGACTCGACTCGGCTCGGCTCGGCTCGGCTCGGCACGGCTCGGCACTGCCTGGCCCGGCGCAGCCTCGGCTCTGTCCCCGGGTGGCTCCTGCGAGGCGGGTGCGGGCATGGGAGGCTGCGGGGACGGGCCAGACAATCCCATTATATGCCGGGCACATTTTCACCAGGCGCTTCATTAACCCTTTTCAGGGCGGAGAGTGTGCGTGTGGCTTTTCGCTCCTTCTTTCTGCCCTTCCTTCTCTCTTCTCTCTTTCTGTCTCTTTTTTCTTTCTTTTCTTTTCTTTTCTTTTCTTTTCTTTTCTTTTCTTTTCTTTTCTTTTCTTTTCTTTTCTTTTCTTTTCTTTTCTTTTCTTTTCTTTTCTCTTTTTTCTTTCTTTTTTTCTTTTTTTCCTTTTATTATTCCTCCCTCTTTTTTTTTTTTTTCTCCTTCCCTCCTTCCTTTTCTTCCCTTCGTTCCCTCTCCCCACTTTCTGTCTTTCTCTCACAGTCTCTTATTCAGGACCAACAGCCACCTCTGAATTTGGAACCAAGTTTGTGGTGATGCTGCGCGGGGCTGAGCGCAAGGCTGAGCTCTGCTGTGCCTCCTGGCTGCTCCCCGGCCGCACCGGGCCTCCCGCGGTGCTGGGCAGAGAAAGGACACAAAGGAAAAGGACGGTCCGAAAGGCGAGCTCGTTATTAGTACAGTCCTGCTTGTAAATGAAAAATGTAACCCTTGTTAATTAACGCTGTTTACATGGGGTACAAGAAACTTAAGAAATGTTTCTACAAAGGGGAAGGAACTGTTTACAAAACTCTTTCAAAAGTGTGACATATTGCTGCAGTTCCAGCACTAAAAAGCCAAACACACTTACACGCCTTTGAAGTTGGCTGGCTGAGGCAACATTATTTGACTCGGATTCAGATATTGCTTGTGGGTATAACTAATGGCTTTTACCTAGTTAGTGGGCTGGGAGGGGCGAGGGCCTGGGCGCCGTGGCCATTGGGTCCCTCTGGAGAGCCGGGGCTGGCTCCCTGCCAGCTCTGTACAGTGTCAACATTGAATATTTGAATTCCCAGACTCTATTTAACAACTTTCTAAATAAATAAACTCATTGTGTGTCTGTGTTTAAAATTATTTCACCTCTTTCATGAAAGCTACAGCATCTTACTACACCGGCCTCTCAGGCAGCTTTCCCCCTTTTTCTTTCCAAACAAACACAAACGGAGCTGAGCACGGGTGGTTTTTTTTTTTACTGTCTCATATCTCTCCCTCTCTCTCCGTCTCACTTTCTGTCTGTCTGTTCAGAAAGCACGAGTGGAAGCTGCTTGGGCATCCTTAGTGGGACAGTTCTGTGCACCCTGTTATCTAATCATAACTAAAACCAAAGCCAGGTTCACCAAGTTGGTTAAATATTAATCATTTCTAAAAGGAGGCCCATGTGAGTGCCATTGCTGCAGCAGTGCCCTGTACATACTCAATCATTTTGGCTGCCGTACCCTAGGCGGGCTCCAGGGACAGCTTTCATTGTTGTTGCCATAAATGGCTATTAGTGTTCATATTCACCTATTCACCTACTTATTTAAGTGCACATAAGTGTGGATGTGGCTGTGCTTCCTGGATATGTGGGCATTTGTGTGAGTTTATAACATACTTCTGTGTTTATGCCAGAGAAATACATGTGCGTGTATATATATGTGTAATACCTATATCTATGTGTGCACATCCAGAGAAAAAAGCAGGTAAATCCATTTGATATTTGTAATTGCAATTAATGTGTGAACGGTGTATAGTTTAGAGAGAGACTGTTGTATGCACAGGCTCCTGGGGTGCTTGTAGCCCTGGCATCAGTATCTGCATATCCACACAGGCTCTGAAATGTTGTGGATGCATATACAGAACACAGAGTTGAGATATAGCAGCCTGTATGTCGTTCCCTGGGATGCTTCCCAAATGCACTAATTGTGTGCTTCCACGGTGGGAGTATTCATTTTAAAATATTTATTGCCTTCACATGTAAGTAGAGATGTGTGGGCAGAGAAGGTATTTCTGGCAGTCCTGGGGAGCACAGCTCCCTGATAAAGCTGTCTGAGTTGCTGAAGAAGAAAGTGGGATGAATTTTCTGCCAGGACAGGTATGTGGTGGGTGAAAGAAGGTGTCGTTGGTTGCTCCAGCCCAGGGTGGAAGAGGGAAGGACAGTAGGGAAGCAGATGGAGTTTTACAAATCTCAGCTGATGAAATCTTGTCCACAGAAATTGCCTTGCTTTGCAGTAAACCATTCTTTAAACAAATGTCCTTTAGCTTTGGAAGGGCTTGTACAGACAATTAGGTTTCCAACCAGGAATTCATAATATTTGTTTATTTAAAATTTAACTAGGTTTGCTGTCATTTTTGGAGCAAGTCGGTGTTCTTTTGCTGTAATTTAATACAATCAGTTTTACATCATTTCAGTTTAGTTAGGCAAGGAGTGGCTTATGAAGAGCAGAAAGAGGTTTAATCCCATATGGTTTTCAAACTAGCAGATGCAAGTGCCATGTTATTCAGTAGACAGAGCTAGAACTGGACAAATGCAGATTAGAAGTACAGTTTATATTTTACATAGTGGAGGTATTTAACCAGTAAAACAATTTACTGAGACCTGGGTGGATTTCAGCATCACTGGAATTCCTTTGTCTTAATTAAGGTTGGCTGTTTTTCTAAAAAGATATGGGCTAATCCAAACAGGAATTAATTTAGGGAATTCCTGTAGCCTGTGTTGTACAGGGGGGCAGACCAGACCACTCTTCCTGGTTTTATAATCTATGCACCTAGTTAAAGCAGTGCCGTTTCATATGGAGACATAAGCTCAAGGCTGGGATCACAGGAATGCACTTAAAAACTAAATGGCCATTAAAAAACCCGGGCTCAGCTCAGACAATGCAGAACCAACGTCTGGCTCAAAGTCTTTTCCATCCTTAGCACTGCTTACCTGGATCACAGGCATCCTCAGAGCCCTGCTGGGCTCGGGAGTGCCCTGTCCATGGCTTTGAGGGCAAAGGCAATGATGGGTTTTGCAAAAGTGGGAAGGAGAAATAGGATGTAAGTGCTGAGGTTCAGGTACAAAGAAGGGAGTCTGGGATCACAGGTTGGATCACTGCTCTGTGATGGGTTTCCAGTGGGTTCCTGCCATGTCCATGTGCAGCTGGTCACTGCTGCAGTCCTTAACCCCAAGGAGGAACCAGACAAGGACAGTATAGATCATGATATGGACCCATCAGCATCAGGAAGCACCTCCAGGCTCCCCTTGCTGCAGGGGCTGCTGAAGGAGGGTGTTCACTGGCAGGTAAATGTCAAAGGGAATGGAGATGGAATGGGAAAGAGGACGGAGGTGCTGAGAAGTGCATGTTGTTGTCCCCAGGACTCGGTCTCATTGCATTGTCATTTAAAATAAAAAATTCATAATGCTCAGGGTACAATCCAACCCTGGCCGATCATTCGTTGACTTTATGTTCCCTCCCTTTTGTTTGCATTTCCAGGCTGTGCCGAGGCATTGCCTTCTCCAGTGTTGCTGGAAGAAAGGGCAGCCACGGATACGTGTGGGAGGAGGGAAGCTACCCTGCAATGAATATTGTATTTGGTGCTAAATATGTAGCAGAGAGAAAGAAATGTGAGTTAATCCCACAATAAGAGTTGGGAAGTGAAACACAGTTCATTTTATTTCGGGGTTTAATACCGTGGTCTGTTTCAGTGAAGCATTATCTTTTAAAGTAGGATATGCACAATGACATAACCCCCCCTACCTTAAGGGAATGTCAAAGTTTGATCTCCGAATAAAGGAAATTCAGGGTTAAGGCTGAAATGTACCACATGGCCTCCAAGTCTCAGGAACAACAGGAGGCAAGGAAGTACCTCGAGTTGTGGGCTGCACTTCAAAATGAGTCCAGCAACTACCAAGCCGCCAGCGCTCGATGCAGATACTCAGCACTGTTTGAGCTGGGATTTGTATTGACTAGAGAGAGCCTGGCTCAAAAAGATCTGTGATGATGTCGAGTCTTTTTGGAAATCTTGGCTGATCTGTTATGAGCTTGTGAGTTTTATGGTGGAAGGAACACAGGTCTGGGCTCAATTTATGCAACAGAAACACTGTCTCCTTTGACACCAATAGCTTTTGTTTAGAAAATCTTATATTGGAGCAAAATTTCGGTTCAGAAAAGAAATACATCCATGTTACAGCTTTATTCCTGTTCTGAAGAATTGCTTTTATGTCTGAATGGGTGCACTACATTTTAGCCCTGTTTAAGCTCCAAACTAAATTTAAATTGCCTGTAAAATAATCCGCAGAATGGAAACTGCCACACAACTGTAGCCCTTGCTCCCTGACCCAAACCCATATTCCATTGCAAAGCACTGCACTGCTCTGTTTAGTGATTACAGTAAGTTAGAAACCAGAAGAGCAAGACTTCTATGAATAGGTTATTTTTGGCAATTGCATCACCAATTATGTATAAAATTTCAAAAAATATGAGTTCTGCCAGTTTGATCTCTGAGAGGGATACAGAAAATGAAAGCTTTGAGACTGCTGTAACATCATACTATTTTGTCTATTAGATATCATTAGATTACCAGAATACTGAGACCTTCATATCAACCAGTCTAACAAAAATATCCCAGGTGGTTTAAATTAAAAAATTAGCCATAAATATATTTTGTATAATGCAATTTATTATGGATGTTTATTGTGTGCAGTGGGAAAATGTTTGGTTTCAGATGATCTTACCGTATAACATGTGCCCTACTGAAACTGTTTATACTGTGGCAGGCTGTAAAAGCCCCAGTCTAATTCCAAGACCGGCTGGGCTACATGCTTGGAAAGCCACAGGAAGGCAGAGCCCCTTCCCTGGAAAGCTAAAGGGGCAACAGTGTCTTGTATGGGACATGTGCAACAGAAGACTTGGCAGTGGGGACAGAGCTGGATGGCAGAGAAGACTGGAGGATGGTTCAGGGCAACGTTGTTTATTAGGGGAAAGGGGATAAAAATTAAACCAGCTCTCAGCAGGTCCTGCTGCACTGGCATGGGAGGCTCACTTGTGTCCAAGGGATACTTTTCTCCCACATGGCATGAATTTATCAAGCCACCTCTTATTTCAACTGGATTTGGTGAGTGTGGCTCTGTACTGATGCCCACCTATGACTCCAGATTTGCCCTTCTGCAGCAGAGAGAAGGGACTAACGTGGCCTTAGGGACCTTGGGGTTCCTGTAATGGACACATCCACCCCATGCTGGGATGCTGTGGCAGGGAGCTGAGGGATTCAGGAAAAGATCTCCTGCCTCGTCTCCTGTTCTTTTGCACAAAGTCCACATGCTGGCAAGGGTGAAATCATTCCTCAGTTTAAAAAAAAACAAACCCTCAAAACCTTCCCCCCCAGCCCCAAGCTCCTTCACACATGTATTAACACCAAACTGGCAAAGTCAATGGAAAAGGATTTTGTGTTTTGGCAGCAGAGCTGGCTCAGAGCTCACTGTGGGCCTTATCCCAAACCCACTGGAGCTGAAGGAGCTTGTACCGACTTCAACGGGCTTTGGATTGGGTCTGGCCAGGAGGAATCTGCTTCTCTTCATCGTTGGGGGATGGGGGGTTGGTTATCAGCAGCTTTTGCTCTGCCGTGAGCCCCAACATGCAATGCTGTAACAGATACCTGGATTTACATCAGTGTAAGTGAATTAGGTTGGCCCCATAATCTGGCCTCATTTAAGAGTCATTTTAGCCATTACAATGAAACATGAACACTGCTGATGGGGGGACTAGAGTGACTTTGAATACTTGTTTCCCACCATGCCCCATCCGTTCCCCCCGCTCAATCTCTCCCATGGGTTGAGGACTGCTGGGAGTACTTGGGGGGTGCAGGAGGGGTTCAGGACCTACATACAGCATCTACATCCCAAGGACTGTGGTTCTCCCAATTGCCTGAATTTGTACCTTCGGAACAAATAGCTTTGCTGCTGAAATACCTGGGGCCACCAGTAAGTGCTCCATTTATTGCCTCCTGATTTAGTCTCAGACAAACAGAAGGTACGTGAGAGACAAGCACTGACCGCTGGAAAAAAATCACCACAACCATGTCTAAAGCACAGCTTGAATCACTGGTGGTGCCTATATTTTTGATTTAAAAACCATTTAACATCTCCAAGTTTGACAGAAATGATTAACCTTCTCCTCTTGAAAACTCTTTGCGATTTGAACTTACTGTGTCACGTTTTATTTACTTGCACCTTGGTAAGGAATTAAGCAATGCTTTCGGTGAGTTTTAATCTTCCACATTCTCTTTGTGGCTCTGTATAAAGGAAGAAAAGGAAATACGTTGTTTGAAATAATTTTGAAGTGATGTCTCTGTTTTACTTTTTTTAGGCTCTTGATGTATTTTTGGCTGCAGGGACTGGCATGGAGCATTGGTCTAAGAATACATAACATAGAAAAGCACAGGAATATCAGCAGTGTCTGAGTTAACAGCTCAGCCCTGTACTTCTGCTGTTTTGTTCTTACTGTCTCATGGTAACAATAATTTACAGCAATAATGAAAACTTGTTAATTGTAAAAGATAAACACTGTGAGATGTTCATCCTGATTCTTTAAGTTCTTATGGTAAACAATGTTTCAGTAGTCACTGGCTGCCTCTGTAAGTGTTATTGAGCTGTTATGCTCTGCCTGAATAATTACTCTCCAGGACTTTGTGCTTCCTGATAAAGCCAAGGTAACTGAGAAATAAAGAAATGATGCGCTTGAACACTCCACATGATGCAGATCAGAGACACCTGAGGGAATAAACTTGTGCAGTACTTTTCACCTCCGTTACCACACTCAGAATGAAAGAAAAGGTGAACTTATCTCTATTGAACCAATGCCCTGAGTGAAAACTGAACTGAGACCGAGCCAGAAGGGGTGGTACAGAGTCAGACCCAGGATGGGATGCAGCAAAACTTCCCAGCTGGGGCTTTCACCACGCACCATGCTGAAGGATCAGCTGTGGACCAAACATGGGAGATTTATTTCCATCGTGACATTATTATTTATTATGACTTGAATTAAAACAATGACCACAGAACGCAGCCAGGACTGGATGCCTGTTGTGCTGAGCTCTGTGCAAACACGGGCAGCCCGCACAGAGATCAGGCCCTGAGAAATGCAGATTAAATTTCGGGCCTGCTGCCCTACATGTGCAATTACAGCATCATTGGAGGCAGTAATAAAATCCCAAGGAGAAATGGTTGCTCTAAGGAAAATCCATGGAGTCAGGACTGAGGAGTGGTAGGCTTTCCACTTGTACATGGGTGAACGTGCTTCAGCTTTAATCCCATCAGACCTTTCCCCCTGCAAGGAAATGGCCCTCCTGGCTCCGTTTTAGCCGACCCTATTATTTTTGGCTCTGTCCACTAATCTTGGTTGATCAAGCTGCATTAAGCTATGAGTATCCTTGCAGCATCACCTGCTTGCTTTCAAAGAAAACAGCTCTGAGATTCCCAGAGAAGGAAGAAGGCGACACCGACAGGTAATCCAGCCCCATAAAATCCCTGGGTTGTGGTTCCAGCCCACTTTCCATGCGGGCACTGCAAGAGGGACCTGAGCAGTGTGGCTGGCAAGTGCCGGCAACCAGAAAGTCCCTCAAGCCTATAAGGTTTATTAAGGTTCTTTTTAAGTCCCTGCCAACAAAAAGAGTCCACACGGCCTCTGAGCGAGGCTTCATAAGCTCCATTTTACGTTCGGATAATTTGGAGCCAAACCGTCACGGAGTTCACATAGCGAAATACCCCACGGAGCATCGCAAACTGCGAAGGAAATACAGGGAGGAAAGAGAGGACTGATAATTTTATGGTTTTCCTCGAAGCTAAGCAGTAAAATGGGCTTTATTTAGTGATTTCCTAACTTCTGATTGCAATTCCATTTCCAGCAGAATGGTTTTAGATACAATATTTTGTAAACAGGGATAAATGTTAGAAGCCAAGGTGCTACAGCTTTGTGCACAGCGTTTGGACCTGCTGTGGGAAGCAGTGCCACACATTCCTGGTTCCCAAAATGTTTGACTTTTGGACTAGACCCCTGAGCAAGACATGGCAGCAGCACTCAGCTTTGCCCTAGGAAGCCATCCAGCATGGATGGGTAGCCCTGGGAAGGAATAATCCTTGAAAGACAAAGGAATAGTTTGACCCAGGTCCAGGGATGAGCAATGTACACTTAATTTTGGAGTGTGAAGCATTTCTAATTTGAAATATATTTAAGAGCCTTGATTTTTACTGGTGAGATAATCATCACAATCTCAAGGCTCATCTTCCAAAACAGGCTATTAAAATCCCTTGTCCCTTAGCCTTTTGTTTAAAATATGTATGTGTAAACTGAGGTCCAGACTTCCTTTGATGGAATTTACAAGATAAATCTCCATTATGTTTGCTCCTCACACAAATAACTATTTTACACTTGGCATGGCCCATCTTTTAAAAATCTATTTTACAATGTAATAATTCACACCCACTTCTCTTTGGGAAGTCTGGGAAGTCATTTATAGAAGGGAAATTAAACATGGCTGGGTATTAGAGGCAGTACTGCTGATACATGCAACGGCTCAAAATGTTGAGGGAAGTGGTTATGGATATGGGAGAAGATGCCATCTTGACCTTGGCGGTTTGTTTATTAGACACTAAATCACAGACATTTCTTCTTCCAGTTATGACTGGTCTGAGGACACAGATATGACCTTAAAAGCCCTTTCTGGGGTTTTAAACAGAATGTAGACCTCATCAGTGCTCAGTATTTATGCAGCTTGAATGAGAAAAGGGAATGCAGAGACCACTGTGGGAAAGGAAAAAAAAGGTGAAGAAACTAGAGAAAAAAAAATGAAATACTCATTCCAATGACTGTATTTCCTTTTTGAAAGGTTGCTCCTTTTGGTGCCACAGAGCGAGATAATGTGAGAGTATTTGGTGTCTTTTTACCCACTTTGTTTATGCAACTTGTGCATATGATAGCCAGTAACCATCAAACTCATCCTGCCAACCTTCTGTATTCCCTGGAATGAAGGGCATTCTCTCACTGTCAGCAGCAAAAGTAGCACTGGAAGTAAGATGGAAGTGACCAGACAGGGCAGGGATGTTGGGGAGAAGAGGACTGGGAAATCCTGATGGATTGCAGTCAGACCCCCGAGCAGAAGCATGCAAACAAATCAGCTCTGCTGGCACCTTTCTGTGCAGCAATGATTCAGGACATCAGTTTTAAGAGATGATTGGTGTTTTTCAAATACTAAATAGGTCCCAAATATACTGGTCTATGTGGTTTCGTCTCCCCGGTGCTGTACCAATTATATATGTATATGTGTGCGTGATCTCAGCAAGCTGACATGGCTAAATCACCCCTGTGCATCCTGACCTCCTGCTTAGTCTCTCATTTCAGAGGCTCAGCATGAATTTGGGTGCTGGGCTTACTCTTCAGGTCCCCATATTTCCTCTGTGCTCGTGCTCTGCAGAAATAGCTGCGCTCTGCGGGTCGGGGAGGATCCAGCTGAAGCGAGAGCTGGAGGGAGCAGTGTTGCTTTAGGCTCCCTGCCTGTGGAGTGACATATCAGAAGCAATAAGTCTGAGCCTGAGCTGATGTCTCACAGCATTGGAGAGCGGGCTGGAAGGCTGAACTTCTGCAAAAATGAAAGCAAGGAATTTAACAGCAGTAAAAAAGAGGTTAAGGAAAGAACAAAAAGGAAAGGAAATAAAAGTGATATGAATGGCTAGAAAAACAGCTGTGTCCAAATATTAACCTCTGCTGCTATATCTGGACACTGAACTGAGTTAATAGAAGCACACAGTGAATACATGTTTCATTGAAAGATGCTACTTAATTTCAGAAATTATCTGTATCATCTTGATACAGAAAATATATTAGCAAAAGGTATTTTATGTATGTTCAAACCTGCCAATAGCTTGAAGACATATTCTGCAGGAGGTTAGCAGGAGAATATGTTTTACTGGTGGGGTTTTCAGCCAAACTCTCTTGCTCTTGGAGCTTCTTATCCCTTTCTTTTCCAAGGTATCTTTCCCCTGACCATCAGAGGAGCAGGAGCAGACAGACCTTTCCCCAGCCTGCCCAGCCATACCTCCTGTCAGCTGCAGGAGCCACACAGGCAGCACTGGCTCAAAGAGTTTTTTCCTCTTAGCATGCTGAAGGAACAGCCCCAGAGCCCAGGAGTTAAACTGGTGTCAAACTGGTGTGAGAGCAGAACCTGCTTTGGCAGAGGAATGCAGTTGTGCTGGCTGTTCCTCCTGGGATCTCTCCAGGATGGGGAGAGAGCAGATACAGGGCAATCTTTACTCTGTCAAGGTTTTTCTCTAGTCTCTAACACTTAGAAGTGGAAAATATTTTAGTTCTTTAAAATAATGATTTTTCTCTCCCTTTTGGATTTCTGGATGTCTCTGGGATTTGTGTTCTTCCATAAGCATCATTTGTTTCAGAGCAGAGAGTCATGGTGAGACAGCCTGGGCTTTAATTTCTGGGAATATCTTTACAGGCTTGTTTTCATGGCTATATAACAACATTATTCTATCTATCCATCTCTCATTCGACTTCCTGATAGAGTGAATTATCAGGACTACCCATCAGTCACTCTTGTGTTTTCTAGCCCTCGGTGCCAGTATCAGTTTTTAGGATATTTTTCTGGTACTACAGCTATGCTGATCTTGGTGACTATTAAAAAATATATAATACCTTTAAAAAACTGTGTTAAAATGTTCAACACTAGCTGAAAAGAAGCAAAAATTAGGCTTGAATTATATCATTACTGGCTTCCTGAGTGTTCAAGTGAGGAAAGAGAGTTAACTAAGCTGTATTTTTTTTTTAAGGAAAAAAAGCAGTGTGGAAGAGCAGGACATCTGCTTTTCTAATTATACACTAATGAGCTGGGACTGTGCCCCATCTAATGTTGTCCTCTGCAGCCTTTCAAGTACCCAGGCTGTCCAGCTGATTTCATGATTTTTGCATCAGGATTTCTCAGGTTTTCAGAGGCTCACACAGTGTGTTCATGCAGCTGACATGTCAGATGGCCTCACATGTGATGGACATGGGGGTGGTGGGAGATGCATGGGTGAAGATCACTCAGTGCAAAGAGAAAAGAAAGATTTTGAGGGTATGTTGTGCCTCTGCTGGGCTTCACCTCCCTGTGCAGGGACCTGCTCAGCTGTGCCACATCATGGTCAAATTGGGCCCTGTGTTTCACACCTGTTGGTGAGATAGTTGATGAGTAAGAAGGTTGGCTTTGTGTTGGACAGAAGACAAGTGTTTCCCTGTACAGTATTTTGCTGTTCAACTTGTAGGACCTCATGGAGAGTGTTTTGCACCCTGCTCCACCTGAGGTTGTGTGTTTGTGGAGTCGCCGTCTCAGGTACTGCTTAGTTGGTGGTGCGTTTGGGCCAGGGGATGACTTGACTTTTGGGCTTTGGCAAACTGTGCTGCTACTTCTTTGGTGCCTCAGTGTCCTCCTACACTTGAATCTGGGGGTGTTTCCATCTCCTGGGTGTAGGTGCATGTGTTAATACCAGTCTTGAGGCATCATCCCAGAAATGCTGTCAACAAAATGTTGTTCCTCCTGGAATTTGGGCAGAGGCTACTAGAAATGTTTCTGATGTTTTCTTGAAAAATACCTGATTTTCTTCCTTTTTATTTATTTATTTTTAGTAGAGTTCTCACTTGTTTAGTATTGTGTCTACTGGCACTGATTTTTGTCAGTGTTGGTTACAAAGTCCCAAAGCAATAGGAGGAAGAGGTTTTTTTCCTCCCCTGTGTGCTGTTCAGATCATGTTGGAGATTAGCTCAGGGGAACGACAAACCACTCTGTTCCCAGCAGTCTCCCCATCCACAGCTAAAATGTTACAGGAGTAAGTGTTGGATACTGTGTCTAGTTTTATTTTCTGTTACAACTTTGAGTGCCAGCACTTCCATTGTTTCTTCTTCCAGCCCTATGATTCTTTGTACTTTCCTTGATGTATAGGAATACATATAAAAAAGGGAAAAAATAATTAATTTCTGGCTGCAGGTTCAGATGACCATCAGTCAGCAGCAGAACTCAGTGTGTTTCTTTAGTTTCCTGCTGCCTTGGTCAGTATTGTGTGGGAAGGGAGAAGGGAAATGGTTTTAGGGTGCTCAGAGCCTGCCTGTGTCCTGAAATCTCACAGTGTGCTGTGTGTGGGGAGAGCTTTGCCAGTTGTATTTGTGGTGGTGGAGGTGATGGAGTAGCACCATCTCACTCTGGTTTTGGTTAATAAGCAAGAAAAGATGTGTTAATCCTATCAGTGTCTGATGAAACCAGCAGGGCCAGGCTGTGCTGTCCCATGGAGGTTTTGCTGACCACAGCAAGGGCGAGGTGTGTCTTGGAGCCTGTTGCTGTCGAGGAGCATCCTCTGGAGAGGGCAGGAATTGCTAAAAGGTCTCTCCAGCTTTGTGTGCTGCCCTCAGCACTGGGCCAGTGGGATTTCCTGTGTTGGTAGTAGTGTTTCCCACATTTATGGGAACCACAGGCTTTCCAGAGCCAGCAGCCACCTCTGGGCTGAGCAATACCAGAAGCAGGAACCTGTTGATCCATGTAGAGCACACTAGAGCCGCAGAGTGGGGGGTGATAACTTCTGTTCCTGAGGCTTTGAAGGTTTTGGAGTTTTTTTCCTTCCACGTGGAAGGGGAGTTGCATGTCTCATGCCCCAGGTGAACAGGCTGGAACTGTTACAGGCTGGTGCCCGCACGTGGGTGAAAGTGTGTGTGTCACTGTGGGCTCCAGCACCTCTTAGCTGGCTTATCCATAGCTGAGGGTTCAGCAAGTGGTGCCCAATTTCTGGACCTGTGAAGTCTGTGGAAAACCTGGAAATTAATTTCTAACCAGACTGAGGCATCATTTGGCATTTAAAATTGTAAATCTGTGTTTATCCAGTGTTAACAGACGTAACATAAATGAGTTTCTGTGCTGTCTGCTGGTTCACTAATGGCACTTGTTTGTAAGTGCTTTAAGTTAACAGCTATTTGATGGTGCCCATTAGTTTTTCCTTGGTTAATGTTATATAATAAAGTGAATGCTGGCCAAAAGCAATAGTAATACGATAAACAAAAAATCCAAATGCTGGGTGAGAAATGTAATGGAGCAAGGGCTGAACTCTGGTGGGAGTTTGGTTTAATCTAAAGGTTAAAAAATGTTATAATTTGGGTTTAAGTAAATTGGCTCTTTAGTCCCTGAGGTCTTGCTCTTGTACTTCTTGTGCCTCCAAAGCTTCCACTAATGCCGATGGGAGTCTTGGGCGCACAAGAAATGCGGGTTCAGGTACTAAAGTTACAGATTGGCTTGGACCAAAACCCCTAATCCAAATACCTCCGGCTTTTGAAAGCATTTGCCAATTGGATTTGAATCTGGACACAAACATTGTGGCTTGAGCTCATCTGAGCTCACTTACATCTGTGTAAATCTGTAGTATGGCCCCGATCCAGCGAAGCACGTAAATATGTGCCTAATTTGACTTCAAGAGGACTATTGTGCGCTTAAAGCTAAGCATGTGTTTAAGTGCTTTGCTGGACTGAAGTCCAAGTACATGGGAGTCAATGAAATGACACCAAATAGTGCTGTGTAAGTGAGATCTGAAATGAACCAAAATGTTTGCGATTCTACCTGGAAATGAACACCCTGTTCACATCCTACGTATCCTGCATGCACTTTGTATTTTCATCCATCTACACGTAATGTATTCTTTACGGTAACCTGTCCATTCAGTACAGTAAAAAAAGAAATATACTTTGAATTTTCCTGCTCTATTACTCACATTTCATGAAATGTGTTCTTATGCCAAGTGTCTGTTTATATATATTTACACATGTTGTTTTTTTATTGATATTGGCAAGATACAAGTAGAAAAGAAATATTTTACAGTTAAAAACTTGTAAACAGTTTTATCCTTCATTTAAAACCTTTTTTAAAGAGAGTTTACCTGACATGGTCAAATTACTTAAACTTGTTTTTGGTTTTGCCAGTCTGCCCAATATGAAAAGTATTTGTTAAAGATATAGGTTTGTTTTCAGCTGCAAATACACATGTTAAACATGTTTGCAATTAACTGACATGTGAATGTGCCTTTACACTCAACTACTAAATGTCACTTTTGGTGATTGCCACGCTACATAAAGCTGTCAGTGAATATTTTCACATGAATACATTAATACCAGTTAAAAGATTGTGAATTGCTTGTCGGCTGCTGCAGCTCATTGCAAAGAGAACACAAAAGGGTTAATTGAGCCCAGCCCCGCAGAGGTGGCAGAGGCATAGACTAGAATTGGGAATTAAACCCAAAACAAATACAATAAGAAATAGCCCTCGTGCCTGAGTATGACAACCACAATGCAGACATAAAGAGGTGTAAGCTGCAAATGTCTGTAGGTTATTAATGAGGTAATAGAAGCAAAATTAGGTATCAGCAGGGTTTGGCTCTGTTTGAATAAAACTGAGATCTTTTATCTCAGAATATGCTAGGAAAGACTCATAAGCTGTGATTTGGTGGTCTAGGCTGTGCCCTTCTTGGTTGTGGGAGTTGACTCATGCCATTTAAACTCATCAGTGTTTTCCACTCAGGGCAAACAGATGTTGGATCAGATGCAGAGGAAGGTTGGCGGGGAAAAGGTTTACATGGCAGTTTATGAGGAAAACCACTTTTGTGTGCCTACTTTTGAATCAAATGAATATTCTCTGCTTCAGCTTTGTGTGTCTGGAGATCTGATGCTATTTCCTTGCAATGCCAGTGTAGGCGGAGCACATAATGGCAATGCCAAAACCCCTCTGTGTCCAGGTGACCCCTGCCCAGGCTGAGACTGGCTCCCTGTTGATTTTGCCAGCTTCTCTCTGGATTCATTTCAGCCTGGCTGAGAGCAAAGCATGGTCACAGACCTCTGATCAAGGCTCAGTATTTGTTCCCTTTAAGAATAAACTCTTCTCCAAAGTAACGGAAAAATACTTGTTTCCTGACTCTCAGAGAAGTAGACAGCCAGAGATGCTGATGCACTGCTTGGAGTGATCTGCCCTATCCTGGTCTCTCCTCAGCCCCACTGTCACTGAAGTAAGTGGCAAAACTCCTGTTAACTTTAATGATGCAGAATCGACTCTAAATGGATAAGGTTTGTCTCTAAGAAAAGTCACTAAAGGATTCAGTTACACCATAAATGTATTCGGTGGTTGTGAAGTGATTCTGGTGTATGTACAGCCAAACCCTGAATTCCTTCTCAAGTAAGTGTCTGGGTGAGGATTGATTGCAAATCCTGCTCTAAGTTACACCCGTGTGACTCCCCCGGAGTTGATGGCATTCCTCCCTGCTTCCCTTGCATGGACATTGCAGGGAGGCTGAGCCATACAGAGCCTTCCACATCCTGCTTCTGCTTCCCTTGGGTGGGAGCTGGGTGAGATGGAGCCTGTCCCTGCGGGTCTGCAAAGCTCCTTATGACCTGGAGCAGCACCTGTGGTGTGATGGAGGCTGCACCAAGGGGGGTTTCGGCCCTTCAGCCTTTGAAGAGCTCTGGAATGATGTAATCCCAACCCTGTAAGCTGCTGTGGGACCTCTGGGTTGAGAGATGCCTTATAAATCTCAGTCGCTGGGTTTTGTTACCTGCCTGCTCTGTTACATGACTAATGACTGCAGGTAAAGAATGGGCACTGGAGAAACGGGTAATTAACAAAAACATCCTTCTGTGTTTTCTGCTCAGCTTCCATGACTGGCATTTTCAAAAGCTGGGTGGATATGATTTGTAGCCTCCCTCTTTCCCCAGCACAGAGGCAGGGCTGGTTTGAAACCTGGCAATCCCCAAACGCTTCCCTAGTTTCCTGCCCTTGCATTTGATGCAACTAGGGCTGGTTTTCCAGAGTTGCTGGTATCCGCCTTGACATGACATTTTTGTGCTAGAGTTGGCTTTTTTTCTGGAGTGTGGGTTGCTTTGAGAGTGGCCTGGTGCAAGTGCATTAGCAAAGTGAGCCTGCAATAAAATATTGCTGCATCCAGCTGCCCCGTCAATAGGTCAGGCTATTTGTCCGATCCAGACAGGGTGTCTAGTTCTCCTGGCAGCGTCCCTCGCTTTGGCATGGGAAAACCTGTTTTGTTTAGCACTAGGGAAACAATATGTATAAATAGTAATGCTTGAACTGAAACACTCCCGTTGTCTTTAGGCACAGCGTGCTGTGTTACTGGTTATTTTATGATAGATTTTTTTTTCCTCCCCTGAAGGACTTGAGTCCCAGCCTGCAGAATAGCTGCTGTTGAGTGGAAGCATTCCTGCTATTTTCCCCTCAATTCAGAGGAAGCAATGCACTTGTTGTGTTACCTTGGTGAATCGAAAGTGGTTTTCACTTCCCTTAATTAAGGCTGCTTTGGCTCTGGCCCCTCCAAGATGGAGAGCGGAGCGCACTCAGGAGCGCAGCCGCTGATTTGAATTCCTAAATTCCTCTCCTTGCAAACTTCAAAGGCAAGTATATTGCTCTGTCTAAGAGGCACCAATTATGTAAGCGCTGGGCTATTCAGAATGTTCCATAATTATTTATTTTCAACGAAAGAGGTTTTAACCCAAACTAGACAGAAAACTGGCATTTCTCCAGTTATTAGATTCTATTGAGAAGGGTATTAAACAATGGGCAGGGTAACATGGTAGATTAGTGTCCCTTCATCTTCCTGACCTGGGCATGTGTCAGAGCTGTACTGAGCTGACCAAAATTACTTTGATTTGATGGCCATTAAAGGTCAGGAGCAGAATGGGATCAGACGTCTTAGTTGAGACTGAAGTACACAACATTATATATAGATAGTAATTAAGCTGTTTCATTTAATAAGCACCATCAGATTTGAAGGCATTGTTACAGTATCAGGGCTGGGAGGAGGAGAGAGGCAGCTGTGATATGGGCTGGGGGAGAGAGGGAGAGAGAAAGGGTTCTGGAATGAGTGAAATGTGTCCCTGGAGTAATTTTTTATTTTATAAACTGAATGCAAACCTGATGGAGAACTATGGAAATGAGCAGTCATGCTGGATACATACACACACTCTCTCTCAATATTCCTATACTGTGTGTAATGAAAAGTGCCTTCAGGGATGGGGTGGCCTTACCATTCATCAGTGCCATAGCCTTAAGTGGGTAATAACTAAGAGCTCCCATATCTAGTGTGTATATAAATTCTAGCTCCTCAGTATATTTGCTGCAGACTGTATTTAATTTATACAATTCCTTTGCTTTAAAACTGTCAATTGATAACATTCAATCTGCGAGCCTGACTGATAAAAGGGAAGGGAAGAAGTACTCTCTGGTGACTAGAGCAGGAGAAGGGTGTAGCAGCCAAAGATTCAGGTGGGCAGCAGAGTGGTGCTTCACCTGGGCTTTGCTGAGGCCAAACAACCCCACCTTTGCTTTTCTCTTCACCTCTTTCTGACACAAGCTGGTACTGCTGCTTGGCAGGTGTTGAATGTATCTACAGTCAGCAGGGAACCAGTTGCCATGAGGATGAAGGGATCTCTCACCTCCAGTGGTGATGAGAATGGCATTCCCCTGTGCTGCTGACACTTATGAGCGTGGGAGATGCTGAGAGTGGTGGCTCCCCTGCATCCATATTCCAGAGATGTCTGTAGGATCCATCACTGTGTTTGGGAGGGTTGGTGATGGAGCTGACTGACTTTTGGAAGGAGTTAGATAGGAAAGAAGACTCCAGAGCAGCAAAACGAAGGGATGTGGCTAAGTGAGGGCTCTGCAGGAATTAGCTGTCCTGTGATGCACAAGTGGATGTTGAACTTGGCCAGTGTGTGCTAATCCAAGAGCTGACTTTGCCCTCGGACACAGCAGTGATTGTGGATGTGAGTCTCCATGACTAAGTGGTGTGCCAGTCACTTGAACACTATAAAGAGCGCCAAGCTCTCACACTTCAATAAATTTGGGAAGTTGAAGGGAAAATGGCTGAGCAGTTTGGAATTCAGCTTGTGAACCCAATATTGCACATTTTTCACTGCTCGAAACAAACTGTTATTAACAGGGTGCTTTGTTCTTGATCCATATTTCAAATGCCTTTGTGTTGGGGAGAGACTGGTCCAGAGCTTGGCTCAGCTTCCCTTCATTGTAAGATGTACTGGTTCTTCCTGACCTCAGGCTGCTGCTGGGCTGCAAAGACTTCCCAGCACCTGGCTGTCCCACACAGGGCCTGTCCCATGGCATGGTGACAGCACCTGCATGGGTGGCTGTGGTCCCTGCTGAGTCTCAGCGCTGGTGAGACTTGCAGAGGTGAAACTGTGTGGATAGTGGTGATTCACACGGGTGGTTTTGGTGCTGGACCTGGTATGAAGCACAGCAGGTGCTTTGTATCCTAGTCTGAGCACCCTGGACTGGAGGCAGTGAAATCACCTGATGCTGCTGAGGGGGTTGGCCAAGGCATTGGGCAGAGATGTCTGTTGGGGTCCATCACAGGTGAAGGGTGTGGCAGAGCAGGAGGTGCTGGTCAGGGCAGATCTTCAGGAGAGCTGGCATCTTTCTCCTGGTATATGGCTACATATCTTGCTGATAGAGGGACCAGGAGGTTAACCCGAGTTTCAGGATAATTTCTTCCTCTAGATGAGACTTTGAGAAATGTCATACCTTGCATGTGGAAGCTTTTTAAAAGCAATTTAATATATTGATTGGGAAGGAACAGTAATGAGAGTGGACCGGCTGGGGACTTTGCAGATGACGCACGCAGAGACTGTTGTTCTTATGAAAGAGTTGTAGTAGGTGCTGGTGTGGGCTTATGTGTTTGCTGGAAATCCCTTTTGCCATAGTGGTCTGAGGCAGCCTTTAATGGATGGACTGTCTTTGCAACCTGGCTTCAGGGTTCACCCAAAACTCCAAATAATGCCTTAAAATGCAATTTGACAACATTGTCCTTAATTCTGAGCTGATGGACCTGATGCTCAGGTTGCAGTTCTGTAATTCAATTAAAAGGAAGAGTGACCTACTGGTAGTGCCTGCAGGAGCAGGACAGATATTCTTACAATTGCAAAAATAATTGTGTAGGATGGTCTGAATCCAGATGCTGTTTTATAAGTTCAGCTGTAGTTTTAAATGGCTGAAACCTTGAAGTTGCTGTTGACTGGGGCCACTGAGCACAGCTCCCATAAGGTTTGCTGCCTTCAGGCAGCTGAGAGTGGAAATGATTGCGTGAACTGGGAGGTGCCGGTTCTGGCCGGGAGCAGCGTGGGACGAGCAGGAAGTGCGGCGTGGGGAAGGCATCCAGGAAGGGGATGTGAGGAGGAGTGGGCACCACGTTCCTGGAAAGCTGGTCATGAGGAAGCGCTCCTGGCCGTGGGTGCACTAGGGAGTGGAGGCAGAGTGCTGGTTTTGAGTGTGGTAGCCTGCAAGACAGAAGACATGTGTCTAAGTGGAAATGGAGTGGCTGGGCTGGATTTGGGGTTGCTTTGGGCTCAGATTCAGGAATAAAACCCTTTTTTTTTTGGCTTAGTAGGGCTCTATCCATGTTCCTCACTGGAGACACTGCGTTTCTTAGTGAAATGGAGAAGCTGGCTCTTATATTCACTGCCTGCTGCTCCCCGCATGTGTGACCCAACTACTCCAAGCAGCCCATTTTTCAATGACAGCTGAGCACCTTATTTGAGCAAAATAACTCCATTAGAAGAGGGTTCCAGTGCAATCAATAAACAAGCATTGAGTAGAGATAAATAAACTTGAAACAGGCATCATAATTAACCTGCTGGGAGGGAGGGCAAAATGATTTAGCAGTGTTTGAACATTTGGCAAAGACGTTTCCAGCTGGCACCTGTTTTGACCAAACTTGTTGAATGGGAGAAGAATCTCCTGAAAAATTACTCAACATGGCCCAAATCAGAGTTCTGAGCTTGCAATAACCCAAGATAGGAAACGAAAAGGAGTGTTTGCCAGAGAAGGGCTGCAAGGTCTTGGAGAGCTGTGATGGAAATAAACCTGTTGAAAACCAAACAGATCCATGTATTGCCCCAGCACAAAAGAAGGAAGGAAGGTGATCACGGTGAAACGCTGGTGTGCTCCATGAAACCCCTGTACCCTTCTAAGAATACCCTTTCAGTATGTGGGTCAGGAAGCAGCTCGACTTCAGCCTGGATGCCTCCGAAAAATAAAGCGATTGTTCGGTGGTATGTTAATGTAGCAGGTGCAGTTTTATTTAAACAAGAGGTAGCTATTGTTTTCTGGAAGTGTGGTGATTTACAGGCTCATAGCTTATCCTGGAGGATCAGGGTGTTAAGTCATGTGCATGTATGTGTGTTTTAGCCCAGGGTGGCCGTTCTCCTGTCGGCATTTCTGAGCCAGGAGGAACTTGAAGGGAACGGCGCCTGGAAGATCAGGGATGTTAAGCCAGGGGTGTAATAGGTAAACTACAAGTAGGGATCTGGATTTGGAATGAAAGGGAAGTGTGGTCTCCTGTCCATGTTAGGTCTTGCAGGCTTGTGTAGGACCCCAGCTGATCTCAGTGGGATTTATGTGTGAGGATTTATGAAAAGAACCTGGCCTTATAAACACTGCTTGCATGGAGAGCTGTGGGAGAGAACAGGAATTAACAAACCTCTTCATTCCTGACAATTATTTCAATGTGGCACCTTCATGGCTGAGAACAGAAGTGTCAAAAATGCAACACATGATCTGGCATCTCCCCTCCCCCTGTCCTAACTGATTCTGCTTTTGCTGAGCTTCATCCTGAGCAAAGGGGCAGCAGGAGGAGCCCCTTGTCCCATAGCACAGACACTGAGCTACATGGGATGGAGAGTGGTCCACCTCCAGCAGGGAAGTCCAGGTGGTTTCCCTTCCCATGGAGCTTTAACACCACGGCAAGGGGCTCCTGCTGCTGCTCGGTGTTAGTGTGGTTCTATGCATTTAATCTGATCTGTGAGCTTGACTATGTCCAAAGGCTGATGTGAAGCCTGTCTTTGATGGTAGCATGTTTGTGTTGTTTTGTTTTACCTTTTTTTTTGGGAGGGGGTATCAGATAACCCGAGCAGGCTGGGCGGTTGGGGAACCATGTTTTGTCCTGCTTAACTGCAGAGCAGCATTTTCATTCCAGCTGTACCTTGTCTAAGTCTCTCTGTCTGTGCAGTGTGCAGGTATGGATGCAGCCAAGCTCTTCTGCAGCTGCTGATTATTTATGTCTATTTTCAATATTCTGCCTTGAGAGGATCTTTCCAGAATGGTTGGGTTGTTCTCTGCTGTGCTGAGTCCAGAAATTTTAGAGACTGGATAAAATAGTGTATTTCAGCACTGAAAATCCTACTGTATTTCTCTAATGAGGGAGTGGGGGCTTTTTTATCTCTTCTTAACTGGAGAAAAGGATCTGGGCTTGATTCTTAAATTTTATAGTGTTCTAGAGTGAGAATATCTTCGTTGGGTTACATACATCTGTACCAAAGTGGAAGCATTGTAAAGAAACATTTAAATGAAGCCAAAAATAGTGGCTCATCCACTTACATGGTTATATCTGTGAATACGAATGCTCTGGAGTGAAAACCACCTTGTTTACCCTTCCTTTTAGCACTGGGGTTGAACGTGCTGCAAGCATGGTGTTGATAACAGTAGACTTGCCCAGCAGTGGAGTCTGCCCCATGCAAGCTGTAGCCAAACCCTTGGAGAAATCCTGGCCAGGTTGCCATTGAGATGTGCTGAGATGCTTTGGAGGAGGTTGGGTGGGAGCTGACATCCATGTGCTGAGCCCCTTGACCTCCCTCCCTGCCCTACTCCTCATCCAGCTCAGACCAGTGACTTGGAAATGGCAGCTTCGTGCTGGACTTTCACTTGTGGTGATTAATATTGCTCTAATATTTGTCTGATGGCAACTCCCACCGACGGGCAGGGCAGTGCCCCGTTGTGCTGCTCATTGTATGAGCTGTAGTAAATGACTGTCCCTTCCTCAGTGAGATCACAGGCTAAAATTAATTGTGATTTTGGACATGCAGGGTACTTTCTGGCTAAGGGTTGTTGTTATTATTTCTTTTTTTTTTCCATAGAAACAGAACATTTTATTACTTTCACTGAAGAAATCTGTGTTATCAGTTTCCTTTCATGCAACAAAACACCTTCCTATTCTTCTTTAATAAACGTTAAACACTTAAAGCTTGTTCTGTGCTTCGCATGTAGAAAACACTGCAGAAATGCCAAGTGTCCTTCTTACTATTTTTCCTCATGGAGCTTCCAATTCACTGGATCCACCAAGCCAAGATAACACCATCTCAGAGGGCCAGCGCTGCGACAAATTTGCAGTCTGGGAGCTTATATCTTTCCAGGCAATTGTCTTCAAACAGACAGTGCATTTCTGCGTGTCGGAGTCTCAGAGCTGGAGTTTCTTCTGAGAAATGGCTGGGCCTGCCACCACTGAACCCCTGAGTGACAGCAAGTGCTTTTAGGCTTCTGTTGTGATTTTTTTTTTCCCTTTCTTTTTTTTTTTTTTTTAAGAAGGGTTGGCAGCCTGAGCTATTCTCAAGGATTTGGAAAAGAGCCACAAACAGGAATTATTGAACAATTGCTCTGTGAAACTTAAGATAACAGTTTGTTCCACCGCAGTGGAATTGCTTTGTGGTAGAAGGAAATTATCTTTTTAGCTCTTGATTAACATTATGTGAGAAAAATAAAATTAAAGCCTGATTGTATCTGTGGTTGAATGGAATGTGTGTTCGTGCGAGGGGAAGAGGGGACAGATGTTTGTGGGTGACACATACAGAGATGAATGTTTGTGACACCTCAGATCGTAGGTGATTCACAGATTAGGAATGTTTTTAATGTTTGGAAAATTCCTTATTGCTTCTTTATTGCCAGATTAATGCCTGCTCTGTGCTCAGTGTGAGTGTAAATACTAGATCATTAATGAGTGTGAGCGCATACCATAATGTGCAGGTTGGAAAGCATATTTTTTTGGTGCAAATTAATATTCTTGTTGTTAGAGTGTGAGTTTTAGTGCTTTTTGGTTGGTTCACAGAGTGAAACAATAACTTGCATCTCCATAGTTACTCTATAAAATAATACTCTTGCCCGTGAGTTTATCACTCATGCTTATTAAAAGTAAATAATACTGTTGAGAGCCCAAGTACATTTTTAACATACCAGCACAATCCAACTGCCTTGGAAGTCAGAGGGAGACTTTCTGTTGGGAAGCAGATACTGAGGAGAAGGAATCAGGAGCAGGGCCAGTGTTTGGGGTACTGATGGCAGAGGGGTGCACCTGTTGAGCAAATTCCTTATTCAAGTGTAGGATTTTGGTTCAGCAAGCGCTGTAACAGATCTCTTACAACAGGGGGAAATGCCTTTACAAGTGCTCCAAAAAGGCCATATCCATGTTTTTTTCCACTAAAATTCCATGAGCATGGGTAGGAGTTGCCCTTTTACACTGAGGGAACAGTTGCTTGAAATGGATGCTCTGAGGGAGTGAGGTCCAGGGGCATGCAGGAAGGTGATTTGTGCAGTGCATGTGGGGTTCTTGAGTCCTCGTGGGTTTCCCAAAGCCCCAGAGCTCAGCTCTGCAGCCGCATCTTCCCAGGTTCCTGCCTGCTCCGGAGCCCCAGCGCTCCCCAACAGCAGCAGCTCTGACACCCTGCCACTCACAGGGAAGCTCTGAGGATGCCGAGTTCCAAACATGAACTTTCTGAGCAGGCCAAATTTCTGCTGTGATCTCCCAGCTCAGCGCCTGTGCTTATCTGTGTTTGCAAGACACGCTGGGAGATCAAAATATGCCCCTTTTGAGGCGATAGGAAAGAGACAAGATGCTTCTTTAATCATGTCTGATAAATTCTCACTTGTAATGAGAGCCCTAATTAAGGGAAATTACCTATTGGAAAAGAATTAAAAGGGGCCCCCATACTCCTTCCAGCAAACTTGAAGACAAAAGGAAGTTTCTAACAATGGGTCAGTGGAGATGCATTTCCGCTCGGCTTTAAAAAACAAGGTACTGTCCAGCTGATGAGCGGTGAAGGCGAGCAACGAGGCTTTGATGAGCCTTCTCCTGCTTCCTGATATTGTGACCCTCTTAACAAACACCACAGATGAAAATCAGCATGCCTTCGGTATGCTGTAAGTGCAGGCAGGCTATCTGAAGAGATGCCTCACTCGCAGGATATGGTTTAAATCCTGTTTTGAATAAGGTTTACATCCTTGTCACTGAAATAATA
Organism: Sakesphorus luctuosus; assembly: GCA_013396695.1. Classification (NCBI taxonomy): domain Eukaryota; kingdom Metazoa; phylum Chordata; class Aves; order Passeriformes; family Thamnophilidae; genus Sakesphorus; species Sakesphorus luctuosus. The sequence continues at coordinate 943,178 of VWZD01004846.1, read as the reverse complement.
TTTTCGTACCGTAAAAATCAATGTGAGGAGATGGGCAGACAGGTCCCTTGATATGTAAACAACATATCTTTGATGTCACTTCTTACTTTTTTTCTTGTCCCAAGGAGTACCTGAGAATTTAGCCATTTAATTTTACTTTTATGGATCTCTTTATGATGCCAGAAGGTGTGCCTGGTTCTTGATTTCAAAACCCCAGGGTGGGAGGCCCATGATCTGGGTTCTGTTTTACCCTTATTGCTCTGAAATCAGCACTTTTGCTTCCACTTGGGTGGTTGGGGAAGTTCTGGTTTTCCAGTCAGCTCTGTGATTAGAGTAAAAACAAGAGGGATTCTCTCTGGGTGCAGGGGGAAAAAAGAAATAAGAGGCTCTAGGTCCAAGAGTTTTGGTCACTGTGATCATCTGGAATGAGCTTTCCACGTATCATTAATTTCTCCTCCATGGTGCTTGCTGGAGTGAGCTGAATGTGGTGCTCCAGACATACTTCACATACTGATCTTCCCTTGAGCTGGTTTGCAGTCTCCAATCTCTGTGTCTTGCAGGGAGCATCGGTGAGAAGCAATGTACCTGCTCTCCTGGTGTACAAACTGCAGAGTCTGTTTGCAGTAAAGCAACAGAAAGCTGCATATGCAATAAAAATACTGGGGTTTGCTTGAAAATACAGTGAATCCCAGTTCCAGTATCAGATATCGGTACCTGGACTGAATGAACAGGAGCTGTTTGCAATCTCCCTGTCAGGACTGCTGCATCAGCACACAGAGTGAGCTCCAGGTTCCATCTCTGAGCCCTGAAAACATTTGAATTGTCATCCAAATTTTTCAGCCTGCGTTGGTTATTAATATAAAGAACATCATTGATCAAGCAGTAACTTGGTTCCCTGTTTTATACTGTACTTGTTTATTTTTTCTTTCTGTGAAGCAAATCATCAGCAATTTTCCCCATCAGTAAGATTTTTTGTTTCACAAAACCACAACCACAACCAGCAGTGGCCTGAGTCATGTTATTTCTTTATTGTTAGGTATTTGTAATGTATTTTGATTACTCATGATATGAATGTGGCTTAGGCGTGTTTAACCACCACGTCTGCCTCCCAACACCTCTGTGGGATGGGTGTTGCTACTAGCTCTTGTAAAATAAGAGTAAACGGGGTAGCACAGAAATGAAACTATTTTCCTAGAGATCATGGAGGAACACAGGGGGATGAAATGGGGATAGAGCCTGCGGTTTGGCCAGTCCTTGTCTTAACCACGAGCTCCTCTGAGCTCTCTGGAGTGAAACATGTGGAGGGGTTGGAGCCACAGGGAGGGATGGGGCATGGGCACTGCTCCAGCTTGGAGCTCCTCAAGTGGTTTGCATTGGCATGCCAGGAGCTTTGGAAGGACACTTGCCTTTCAAATTAATAGCACGCTTGAGGATTTTCCAGGTACTGCTAGAAAATTACGTGAGCACACTCCCAAATGTAAAACCAGATGTGCTGGGTCAGACCACAGGTCTCTCCAGGCCAGTGGCCTGTCTCCTGCAGTGGGTGGCCGGAGCAGAGCAGAAGGTCAGGAGACGTGAGTCATGGGATGTCCCAGAAAACTCTCCTGTTTGGCACCAGCACCTCCCTAGTGAGGAGGTGATAACTGCACATACCAAGTAGTCACCAGGAAGCTGCTCTGCAGGCTCAGCCACATGTTTGTGTAACTTCGAGAGCAGCTCACCAGAGTTCCAGCTACCTTCTGAAAACATTTTGCTGGTTTGTTGGCATTGGGGTTTAGCTTTCAATCTAAGCATGGAGGAGCTGGGTGGAGTGCTGGCAGTGTTTGTGGGCTGGGAGATGGCGAGTTTGCTGATGTTGGGCCTGGTGTGTGATGGTGTATGTGACACCTCACCCGCTGAGCTGACACCTGAATGACACCTGGAGGTGGCCCAGTCCACGCAAAATCCCATTAAATATTCTGTTGAGCATATTCTCCTGAAATATAGGTATTGGTGACACTGACAAACCACGTGGATGCTGATTGATGGTGTCTCAATACTTAGTTTCATTTGATGTAATCCAACCAGGGGCTGTTTGGAGTGTAGTCCTGCAGGCATCCCATGCAGGCTTCTTTCTCACTGCCTGGGAATCCATTGCCCCCCAGCACGCAAAGCTGGTGAGCAGCAAATGCTGCTGCCATCCTCCTGGTGGCACCTACTGCCTGCCACCAACTCCTTGGATGCCTTTTGGAGACCACCTGGAGCACAACAGTGCTTGTCATGTTCCCATATCTCACTGATTGCTGAAATGGGAGAAGCATTAGAGACAGGTACAAGTCCTTGTTTTGCTTTCATTTAATAACAACAACAACAATAATAAAAGATTTAAGTTTTTTATTTTTTAATTATTGCTTTTTCAGAACTGCTGTCTACACAGAGGAATCTGCTACATGCATGGAAATGTGGGAGGTGTAAGAATGTGTGAGCAATGTGTATTTAGATGGACTTTTGGTCTAATTTGAAAATTGGTTTGTTTTATACCAGCTTCAGTTGTAAAAAGGAATGATTAACCCAAACAGGAGCGCCTGTGTTACTCGCCTTTAATTATGTTTGCAATACATCACGGTGATATGGGGGAGAAGAAAGCCTTTCTGCATCCAGCACATTTGCCTTGTAGCATATGGTCCTATGGAAACTGTTTTGATTCAGAGCCCCCAGTAGCATATGGTGAAAAATCTGCCCCTGAAGTCAAATTGAAAGTAGAGGCTGGTCCTGGGCCCCAGAGGACCCCGTGTCTCCTGCCAGCCGGCAGGACTGGAGTCAGAGTATGTGTCACTGTTTCACTCATCATGAAGATTTTATATTTGGTTTGGGACACTGGTGCATGAGGTTCTGGATGTAAAAGTCAGAAGAGATATGGTTCCTGTAATGTCTGTAGAGATCCTTGTGTCGATAAGGTCAGCAGCAAGTTAATAGATTTTTATCTTCTCATCACATGAACTTAATATAGTGCAACTGTTGGAGGGGAGGGGAGAAACCTCCCTACCATTATTTTCTGATGTGTTGCAGGGGGTTTTAAAAGACAGTGTGAGCCTTAAACGCCCCTCTATGTTTAAAGTGAAAATCAGTAGTTCAAAATTAATAATAAAAATATTCAAATATGAACTGAAGGTTAAATGTTGTGTAGTAACCACAGCTAAAACTAATCAGAGCTGGGTGAAGAGGGATGTGTTTCTCCATGGCAGTGATGGAATGGACAGGATTTCCTATTCAGTGCTCCCAACATCACCAGACTGAGTTTACTTACATGATGCCAAAGCAACGTTCAGCTCTGTGCTCCTGCCATGCAGCGAGACACAGAGGCAGAACCAGAGGCTTTACACTACAAAAATAACCATAAAATGCTCCTCAGTGTTGTTCCTAAATCGATGCACCTATGGGAGTAAAGACCCTGACTGAGCCCTGGGGTGCTCACAGAAGCCTTAAAAAGGGGGTGAACAGTGCTGATCAGTGTGGGGGCTACTGCCAGCCTGGGGATGAAGAGGAATCAGAAGCAGGGACAAGGAGATGGGGAGCTAGAAAGACTCTCCATGGCCATAAATACCTGTCACCACCAAAATCTGGTGTTGCTCACGTTGCAGCCACCGTGATGGAGGAGAGATTCTGTGGTGATTGGGGAGGGGCTGCTCCTGCACCAGCAAGGGAAACCTGGGGCTGAAATACGGCGTCTCTGTCAGGGGCGAAATCCATGGAGGGACACCGCCGGGTCACGCTGACTAGTAGGGCTCAGCGATCAAACGTGTCACACCTGTCTTGGCCACGGGTGCAGGTGTTCTAGGTCAGCTCTCGCTGTGGTTATCAATCGCTGACAGTTGACAGTTTAATTTTACACCACAAGTACCTCATTACTTGTGTAGGCACTTGAAGAACATGTGGGCACTGGGTTGGATCAGTGATCAATGACAAAGGTTGCGCAGGGTGCAAGTGGTAGCAGTAAAAGTGAAGGTCTCCGTGCATGAGTTGGCAGTGGTGGGGATACATGACAAGGGGAGTTTAGCTGACAAACAGTCTGTCAGGGCTGGAAGAATGGAGGCTCGCTGGAGAGCTGGCGCTCCATTATAAAATACAGCTCGCCATTTAAAAAAGGAAGGGGAAAAAAAGAAGATAAAAAAAGGCCCTTGCTTTGAAAAAGTGTTTAAACAAATTTAATGCATGTGAGGGACTGTAAATTTTTATTTTACAAGCATTTATTTCATGACATGGAAGCATCCAGGTGTTCAGGAATTTTGTATTAAAGGAAAGTGGAGGTGCTATTTCATAGGTATACACTTCTATGGTGCTTCTGGTTTTGGTTGCCCAATGGGTGCAGATTTGGGATGTTCAATATATAACCAAATCTTTCCACATGAGATTCCTCTTCTCTGCGTATCGATAGGATGATTCATGACTCATTTGGTTGTGATGGATTTCTTCTGCTACAGTAGGGAAAAATGTGTTGTTCCAACACCCTTAAGAGTGTTGCTTTAATCAGTCCCATCCAACTTTGTTTTGCTGCTTGTTTTCCTTTGCAGAGTTTCTGACATTCTTTTCTACATCGAATCTACCCACCTGATTATGTCACTGGGGCGATGACTGAAAGAAAGAGACATATGGCATTAGTTTGGTAGAGCCGTGTATCTTGCATTAGGATGTAAATCTTATTTGCTTGAGAAACCGCACTGAAAGACACTTTGCTTGAGGTACAACATTATTGAGTGCACCTTATAATAATTGATATGGCGGGAACAATATTAATGGAAATAACGTGAATTTCACCCAAACTGTAGTAAATAAGGAAAAGACTAATAGTCTTTGCCCTTCGCTGAATTGAACACATCTTAAAAAAAGATTCTTGATTATGGCTCGCACGCTGATTAGGTGTAGGCTACCTTTGATCACATCACCTACGGTTCGCACCGAAAGGACACGTGTGGTGCGAGTCACGGGTTTGGAAACTGTTAAAGTGATTGAATAAGCAGATCAGAAAACACACGGCTTTAAAAAATGAGATGCACGCTCTCTGTTGGTGCTTTGTATCGATTTAATGGCAGGGCTGGAAAGCTCTCCCAGTGCTGGATGTGCAGGATAAAAAGTCCCTCTCCCACTGCTCACCTGTGAAGGCAAAGGTACCATTGTCTTTGCTCTTTGTTTAGCTCCAAGGTATGTCCAGTCTTTAGCCAATGACAGGGGAAATGAATGAACCTCATGTTAGAGATGGGGAAAAAAACCTCCCAATCAATTGTAGTGAAGGACTCAAGTCAAAATGCTGGATTCAGATACGCCTGAAATATTAATTAACTCCTGAGTCAAATCTGGGCTTCTGCAGAGTTTGGTGGTATTACGGCCTTTTTTCCTTATTCAGTGCTTTCTAATTTTTTTCTTTAAGTTTATGCTAGGTGGTAGGAAGGGAAGTTTTGGGGATATGCTGTTATTGCATCTAGTGACAAAATGATCTTTATGAAGTGCTGGTGGTGCAGATTGTCACAGCCATTAGAGCACTGATCCTGATTTCACTTCCAAACCAGTCTATCAGTGTTCAAATAGGCAACGAAGATTATTTTTACTATTTTTTCTATTACTGTGCACAGATAACATTGGCAAGTTTCCTTGCCACATTCATGACTACCTTTTTGGTGAAAATGACCTTTAAAATTTAGAACAGGGCTATCAATGGTAAAAGTTCATGTCTGATAGGTAAGTAAAGTATATTAGTGATGGTCTGACAGGAATAGTGATCTGATTATTCCTTGAAAAGGGATGTTTAAGGCAATGTAAAAGTGTCTGGTTTATAATCCAAAAATGCTGTATTGGGTCCTGATGTCGACTTGAACAATCCCATCATATTCAGTGGGATGAAGAACGTTCCAGTAGGGCTGTCTTTATATGGTATCTTGCCAAACAGACTTTAAATTTTCTTGAAATCAATACATACACGAACCCTCTTGCTGTCTATAGATCTATGTATCTAACCAGCCGTGTGCTGAAGGCAAAGAGGAACAGCCCAGTTGGGGGTGTGTTGAACCATTTAAATGTGGCATCACAGATTTGAGAGTGGGAAGGAAACAAGGACAATAACAGGAGAAAAAGGGGAGCTGAGAGGAGAAAAGGCGTGGGAAAGGTGTACACCCTTTTCTGTCCCTGGTTAAAAGACAATATCACAAGGATCCAGTGTGGTTTAAAGGCTTGGAAGGGTTGTGATGGGGAAATTAAAGAAAAATACCTTGAGAGCTGGAGGAAATTCTGAGCTGTGAGGAGCAGTAACTTGGGTCACTATTAGGCTGAATTACTGGAGGAGTAGTGGAGAGGAGCACACACTCCAGCAGAGAAGGATGTGGCAAAAAAAGGAAAAGCAACTGATTGCAAATAGTAATGTTAATAGAAAGGTCTATTATATAAGACTTTGGAAAAATGAGTTTTCTGACTGTGTGGGTCCAGCTTTGCACCAGGTAGGTATTGAGGGAGTGTCCAGTGTTCTTAACATTGTTTAAAGGAAAGGCAATTTTTGCAAGAAATATACAATATCAGAAAATATCTAGCAGAAAACAAAGCACCAGAACCTCTAGTGATCTACAGTCTGTGCAATGCCACTGCCCTCACTGAGGTTTCATAGTGTGTGTATGTAGGAAACAACCACCTTCAGTTTTTAAGGAATTATTGCACCACGTGTTTCCTCTGGCGACACTAGTGCAAATCCAGGGCAATCCCACCAAAGCTGGAGGTTGCTCCAGCTTTCCTCTGGATACAGATGCTTGGGTTTGGCCAGTGGAGGTTGCCTACAGGAGTGTGACCTCATTGCAGTTGGTGTTGCTCTACACTTGAGGTGATTGAGTGAAGAAGTTGGCTCCGTTGCTGCTGAGGAAACACAGTGTTCATGTTTCCCAGAGTTACTTTAAACATAGGGGATTTTCTTTTCACATTAGTTATTCAGAGCTGAAAAGGGGCTGGTCTTTTCTAGCTATTTCAAAATGTTACTTTTGGGTTTGTTTTTTTGTAGCTCCTTTGCCCTCTACCCCAAACCATCTATTTCTACATTTCCAACAAATTTTTGGATTTAACAGGAATAAATCCTGTGGTCTCCTGCAAGTAGGTTTAGTTTTGTCGACCATTAAGCACCAATGCCCATTGTCACCAGTCAAGAAATGGCTCCAGCATATTCAAATCTCATATAATGTGTGGCTGTCATAAGGAGGCACAAATGTCCCCCCTTCATCTCCCCACGTGCATGGTGGGTTCTTTTCTTCAGGTCTCTTTTCTGCTGGCTCTCACGCTGCCTCAGCTGTGGGCAAGGTGGTATCCCTGTTTCACACTGCTCTTAAAATGCAGCAATTTACAAGTTTTCAACTGTCTTTTTTTTTTTGTAAGGAAAGGTTTTGAAATGAAGAGTTTCCAGCAGCACTGGTGGGGCAAAACTCATCCCTTTTGCCCAGGAGTTTTGCTTGGTGAAGGAGCACTTGGCAGAGTGCTTGGGTTATTTAAAAGCAGATTTTCCCAATGTTTTAATGGCAAAATGCACTTATTTTTGGATAGGACTAACTAATTGGGCATGGGTGACTGCCTGTCTGTGTGGTGCAGCAGGGATGGTGGGGATGGCTGCCCCTGCTGCCTGTTCCCTGCTTAGGGCTCATCTTTCTGGGTGGGTCATGGAACCAGAGGCTGGGGAAGCTGAGAAGAAGCTGAGGAGCATCAGCTCAAAGAGGAAAGTACATGCAAGGTGCTCTTATTCAAATTATTTGCAGCTTTTTCTGCTGATGTGCATAAAAGCAGAGTTGTGATCACTGTGACATTATTAAGCACTGCTATAAGGAGTTGAGCACAGCTCAGGAATGTCACCTGGTGCCATCTCCATGCAGGGCCATGGAGACCTCAACAGCTCTTCCCTGGAGGGATTGGGTGGCAGTGTGAGACTGATAAATGGGATCAGGATGTTTTCCATATGAACAGATAGTACAGAACAGTTGTGTTGGGGAGCCTGGGAGGGCAGGCAGTGAAATTTGGGACCACGTGCCATGCAAAGCAAACCCTGCCTGATTTGAAAGATGGAGGGGATGTGTTGTGATGTTACTGCTGGGAAAGGATGTGCAGGTGGGAGAAAGATGGCAAACAGCTATACCTTGATGCTGAAGCATCCTGGTGGTCGGGCACATCCTGTTTGTTGGTTTGTTCTTGTCTGGCTGCTCAGATCACAGGGCATGTCCTTCTGATGGGGGAGAGCTGCAAAGATTGTACCTTGCTAACAAGTACCATGAGCAGTAGCTGGATTTTTTTTCCCCTCCAAATGTAAGAGTAAATACACTGTCCATCACAAAAATGAAAGAAGGAACGATGCTGGAAAGCCAGGCTGGATTGGGTGTGGGGGCAGGTGAGAAGATGACAACTCAGCCCCACAGGAGGATGCTGCAATGGAGCTGCAGTTTGACACTTTCTTTGCTGGCATCCAACCAGATTGCAGGAGAAGGTTCTCAAAAATGCATTTTATTTTCTTTGTGTGTAAATAAGCCACAGGTCGCTGTGGGGAGGGCACACTGTGCTGCTCCAGGATGCTCAGCTCTCTGCAGGGGACAGGGCACGGGATGGAGGGAAGCACCAAGGGATGGGCTGGCCCACCCTACGAGCTCATCTGCCCCGACACTGCTCCGATGCTCCCCGTATTTGGTGGTCTTTAATTTGGCATTACACACTCGGTGCTTGTCTGCAGCTCGTAGGATTCAAAGTTCTCCATGGGGTCTAATGTACAAGGCTTGGCCTGTTTTCATTTGGTTTCCCGAGCTCTCCTCCCTTCTCCCCAGTGTTGCCGCACAAAGACACTTTTGTCAGGCGATGTTGGACTCTCCTCAAAATCCAAGCACTTTCAGGAAGGGACTTGGAAGTCTATCTTCTCAGTTTCCATATCCCTTTGCCCTCTGCTCTGGCATTTGGTTTGATTGGTTGTAGAGTCCTCCTTTTTTCCCCCCTCTACTTCTTTTTGTTGATTTGTCTGCTCCGGAGTCTATCGCGCAAAGAAAAAAGTGTATTGCAAATCCTGCAACCCAGCTCTCTGAATTATTGCACATTTTAAACTATTAACTCCTTCAGTCCTCAGCTGGTTTAAGTGCTAGGACCAAAATAATGATAGGAATGTTAAAGGAGTATTATTATATTTTATGTTCACTGCCACAAGTTTAGTAAGAAATTTAATCCTCCCTCTCTTGCTCACTCTCTCTCTCTGCCTCTTGAGGAAAAAAAAAGGGGAAAAAAAAGAGGAAAACTGGCACCAAACTTCCATTTGACTTGGCAACTTTTTCACTAATGTGATTTGATATGCTTTACTAGAAAGCGTAACGTGCTAATGTTTCAGAAGAAGCTGATTTTCTATTAGTGAAAGTATGGTATATAAAAGATCAGGCATTGCTATTAAACTCCTCAATCAATGAATTTATAGCCTATTCTGAGTGGTAATGATATAATGGAATGCAATCATTTAATATTGGAAAATATGTTTGGTTTGACGTTTCGGAGATTCCAGGAAATGCTGCTATTTATACAGCTACATCTGTGCAAAAATTAAAAACAGGGGGAGAAAAAAGGATTATAAGGGGAAACCCAGCCAGATTGTTTGAAATCAATTTATCCAAGATGTTTTCATAATGTAATATATAAAAATGATGTTTGATATTTTCATGTATCTGTTTCCTCAGAATATGCATCATGATTTATGGACCACGAGTACCAATACCATAAATAGTGGTGGGGTACTACTTTGTTTCACACATTTCTAAGCCAGTTTGTAGATTACTTTTTCAGGGGCAGAGGTGGAAATAGTATTTCTGCCTATGGGATATAATTATATTATGATTACTACAGAAGAGGACATAGTTCAGCGCCAGTGTTTCAATTAATAATGTACTGTCAGCTCTGAGGGATGACACGAACCTGTATTGGATCAAAGATTATCAGCATCAGCTGGGGCTGCTGCTCCTTCTGCTTTTCTTTTTCCTCTTCTCTTTTTTAACACACCTGATTGACTCTTTGCAGTTTTTGGAGCATAAGATTTTGCTTAAAAGTAAAATAATACATTCTTGAGAGCCTGATTAGTTCCTTTAGGGGCAGGATTTGGGTCCTTGCCGTGTATGAGCAGATGTTAAGCTCCTACCATTATATTCTAACATTTAACATCTTGCATATACCTTTTAATTGTTAATGTGGTCAGGCAATAAATTCAGTGTCTTAGGGGAACTAAGAATAATTTTCCAAATTTCATTCTCTCTAGCCAGTTGCTAGGAAATGAAGTGCTTTGGTTAGTAATGTATTTTAGGTATTTGCAAGATCTCAGTTTAATATTTGTTCTGTATTTACATGCAATTCTCATCAAAAGAGAAAGCGTAATTAAAATACATTGAGTTTTTGGTAGCATTTAGCACTGGCTGGAAACATACCACTAAAAATTATGAAATCATTTTGCAGATGAATAGGAAAATATTACTTGAAATCTGACAAGGTTTATTTGAAAAAATGCTTGCTTTGAAAAAGAACTCCTTTTAGATCTTAAAATTCTACACTTCTTACTGAAAAAGGGTTTCCCAGTAGCATACATATCCTATATCAATGTAACTAAATTTATATTGTTATAAATTTTTGAGGTTGGATTCTTGAGTTTTGAAATTAAATAACCAGAGTTAACTCTATTAAGTGTAGACTTGAATTTGATCGAAAATAAGAAAAGCACTTATGACAACCTCTGTAAATGCTTAAATACTTTAGTTGTGTTTGTGAGCATTAAATTGCATTATAAGGAGCCAGCACTGAGTATACACACGCTCCTGTGGGACAGCTCTGACTTTTGGGAGATTAAAAAATCGTGCATTAATGAAATCCTGCAAGTTTTTTATTTAATAGATAGTGCTTTTCAGGGTATGCAGAATAATTGGTAGTGGAATGCTATATGCATCTTTACACTCACACCACATAATGTATATAATTACTTGGAGAAACTGCTTAACTTTAATGGGGCGTTTCTTGATCATATAATAGGAAAACTAACAGCTTTAATTAAGATTTATGAAGCAGAGAGGTAATATATTCTGCTAAATTAGGTAACTATTGGTGGGTAGTGTATTTTTAAGCAATTAAAGGCCCGATCCTGCAGCTCTTTTGCTGTGCAAGGCGTTGCCAACTCAGGCAGGTTGTGCTGGTGCCACGTGAGCGAGGGCTGTGGGAGCGGGGCCGGCTTCTGCCTGTGTGTTTTACAGTCCCTCAGGTATGGCAGAAAAGAGCTAAGTATGTATGTTGGGCTTATTCCTGGTTTTAGACCTGGCTTTGAGGCAGTTTTCCCCACTCCTAATACTTGGCATGTAGTAATCACCAGGGTAAAGCAGTTGGTGCTGCCCTCGGCGGATGAGCTCCGAGGAGCCCTCATCCCTGTGGAGGGAGGGGCAAGCAGGGCTGTTTGGGGACAAGCTGGAGTGAGAAGCAAGCAGGGCAGTTTTTCCATCTTGAAAACTTAACTATCCATCAGAAGAGAAGTGCAGAGGCCTCTTGGAGGGGCTGTGTTGAGTGCTGGGGCGGTGTGAGTGCCGCAGGTCAGGATGCACTGCCAGCCACATGCTGGAAACCACTACAGACACGTGCAGAAAATGGGATTGGGCCAGAATCTTTTGTATTTCCATGGTACAAACTTCCACTCTGTTTTTTCATGTGTTTCATGATGAACTTGATTTTTTTTTTATCTCATTGAAACACAGGTGAACAGTGTGTCTCAGCTCTGGTCATGGCCAATCTCCACATTCCCTCTGCAGCCCCATGTCTCTGGAGAACTGGAGGAAGAGTGACAGCCATGCATGGTCTCTTATTCCCAAAATGTTCTCAATTTTAAACTACATCACTACAAGACAAACCTTTTCTATGTGGTAACTTGCCACCTAAGCACACAGAGAAATCGCTGCCTTTCTGAAGTACAAGCACCTGATGGACAGAGATCCTGTGAACTGAGTATGAGGAAGATCTGAATTAGTGAAGGATTGATTTATTATTTAAAAGTGGATCAGATACTCCAATGTACAGTTTAATGCCTGGTAGAAAATGAAAGGTTCCACTCCCCAGAAGTCTTTATAAGGCTTTTTATAACTGCAACATGGGGAAACTGAGACAGAGGCTTGACTAAACACCATGGCTTGGTCACATTTTCTGCTCAGTTGTGAATTCTCTTTTTGGTTTTCCTTATGCAAGTGCCCTTTGAAGGTCATGCAAGCCAAGTTACTTGGACTATAGCAAGAGCAAGTTTATCTCATAGTGGGGTTTGGGGTTTTTTCCCCCTTTGTGCTCATACTAGTTCTCCATTTATACTGGAGGAACTTGTGCTAACTGAGCTGAGGAGAAACAGCCCTGCTAAGGAAATAAGGGGTCCTTGAGCTCTAGGATGTGAGAGGAACTGAATGCATTTTGTTCCCCTCAAATACATTCAGTGCTTTTGTATCACCACCCTGTATTTTGCCCCATTCCTCTGCTCAGTTCTTGTTTCCCTGATGCTCAATGTGCCTCTCTGATGCAAGAGGAAACCTCCCAAATTTTCCTGCAGGGTGCAAGCCTCAGCTGGTGACACTTCCCTGCCCAAACCTTTGTAGGGAAAGCAAATGGGGCAAACCCCAATTTTCATTTAAAATACAATGAGTTTCCAGCACTGCTCGTGGAAAAGCAGTGCTTGAAAACAAGTCCTGGAGCACCAAGCCTGGTATCTCATTAAACATGATTTTTAGGTCCCTCTTCTCATAATTCCTGATTTTTGTATGCTGCACATTGGCAGTCTGCAGTGGTGCTGTTGGGGTGGGTCAGACACTGGCCCCAAACTCAGCCCATCACTGCCAGTGCTTTCTCCATGAATGTGCCACGTTTGAAAGCTCACATATCATCAAGGCTGTAATTCTAATGAATTTGGCTTGGGAAAAATACGAGCACTAAACAGAAGAGGAGGGCCGTGGGAAGCACATTTTAAAAAGTATACCCAAACCAGATAAATAGGCTTTTTAAACCCAAAATAAACAGATAGAGAAAACTCACTTAGGCAAAGGATGCATAAATTATCTTTAGCCTGAGGATGCAGTAAGTTATTCCTTCTTTACATTCAAAATCTCTGTTTTCCAAGTCCATATTTCATGTCTAATCACTAAGAATGCCCTCTTTGACTTCACCCGTGCCTGCAATCGTGCCCTTTCCTGAAAAGGGCCCATTTGTCATGAGGGGAAAGAGGGTTTAATTAACTAGGGAAAATGTACCTAAGGTGGAAACTGTGGGCTCTGGCCATGTTTCCATAGAAAATACATGAAAAAACATATATAGATGATCTCAAACTATTTTTTCTTTTTCATGAAAAGACATTTTTTGGTTCTCCACTTTGCTCTTCAAAACCTAAAGAGCTTCTGGGTAAGACAGATGGGAGCCATACATAAAAGAACAAGTGTGGAATGTGCATTTATCCCTCACAAAAAAAACATTTTTCAATTTCACTTTTTTTCTCTGTTTCCTTTTTTTCCTCTGGGAACCCAACAAATGTCTCTGTTGTGCACTCCAAAAAGAGCCAAAGTTTTAACAGGGAGGAGTCAAGGAAAAAAAAGGCAACTTGCAGATCCTGTGCTAAAATTCCAAATATTTCTTTAAGACAAACTAAATTGAAAGAAACAAAGGGAAACTATCAAAGGAAGGCATTAAAGTGACTGGAAAGAAAAGGGAAGCCTTAATTTTCATGCCAGCAAAAAAGTTACATGAGTTTTGTATCGGAGCTTTATTTACTGTTGTGCTCAACAGCAAAGATCACTTAAAATGAAAAAGGCAGCAACATGCAGCACCTATACGTTGTCCTTGAGTATGCACAAATCCAAACGGGATCTGCCTGTAGATTTTCATATGTTTTCAAACCAACCAGAGTTTCTTTTTCAAGTAAATCCATGGTTGCAGTTTAGCTCCAGTCTGTAACTCTGCATCCTCAGCAGCCCAGTGGGTCTGGCTCTATATGCACACAGTTGGTTTTGGTGTGATCGTTGCAGCCTTAGACCCTTGTAACAATCTGTCTGATTTCTCTAAGCATTTCTTTGGTGTTTAGTCACAGTTTTTCCAGGCAAAGACAAACAGTTCCTCTGATGGGCAGTACAGCTGGGTGCTGGAAGGCAGGCTGGTATTTGGTCAGTCCTTGAATTTCCACACTGTCACCTTGTCCCCACTGACTAAACATGCCCCCAGGTGCCTGGTGACTTTGCAGGTGCTGGTGCACTGAGATGCTGCTTTGAAAGAGAGATACTGCAAAGGGCTGATTTTGCTTCTACTTAAGTTGTGGCAAAACTCACAAATCAGTGAACAAAGCACTGGCTAATGTTATCCCAGGCATGGTTACAGTCCAGGCTTTTCTTATGGAACTTTTTCCTAGGAAATCTGGTTTTATCTCCTGAAGCTGTGAATTGTTCTTCTCCAAGCTGAAATAAGATGCTGTGGGGACAAAGGGACAAGGGGTAGCAGAGTGACAGAAATGGCAGGTCCTCTCACAGAGCTATGGAAATGTGTCGACACTTTTGCAGAAGGGATGAGAGAAGCCTTCTTTCTCTTTACATGAAAAGCATTGGGAGGAGAGGAAAAGGGCTGCTGCATTTCTATCATCTATAATCCTCCACTTAACCTATGAATTAGCCCTTGTGTGAGCAAAAAGGAAAGTTGGTGGCTAAACCATAACCCACCCCCCCAAGTGGGTACAAGTCTTCCTTTTCCCGTGCTGAGCACTGTATATAATGGGCCCCTTGAATTAAGGAGATATATTAAAAAGAATCCTGGCTGGCTTACACAATTTTCTTCCTGACTGTGCATATGTTTATGTATGTCCAATACCCCAGGACCAGCCTTTTCAGAGCTGGTGTCAAGGTGTAAGGTGCAATTTTAACCTAGTAATTCCATACCCACTTTAAACTGCTGGCACCAGTGTTGGCAGAGGTGGATGCCTAATTACTCGTTTATACCCAAACTGCAAATTAGGTTTAGCTTCAGTGTGCACTGTGGTTCACAGGGAGGGTGAAAATATGTGCAGAGTTACCTAGAAGCAAGCCTGAGCCAGCAAAAACAGAGACAGAGTTCAGAAAGTAGTAAATCCCACAGTGAGCTGTACAATTTGGCCAAGGACCCTTGTTCTGCCATAGCTGATACCATGTGCTTTAAAGGAAAATAGGAGAGATTTTGAAATAGAAAGGATGAGAGAGCTTTCCTGTAGGTTGCCACAGAGGGTGAGATTCATCTTGCCTAAATCAAGCTGTCTGAATGTTTGGATCCAGCTTGATGTGGCACTCAAAGCCCCTTTGGTGGGTGAGAGTGAGAAGACTGTAGTGAGTCCATCCATCTGGGATGAGGTCTCAAATCTTCCTTCATGGATTGCAGCAAGAGGTTGGGTCACCATGTGCTCAGAAGTGCCTTCTCCAAAGCCAGGTGAGAGGTGCCTTCTGACCACAGGAACTGGCAGTTGTAGAGACGTGAATGCCAGAGTTTGTGGTTAGTGTTCCTTCTGTGTGATGCTGGCACTCACCATCTTCCAGGTCCCCTTCCTGCCCAGAGGTGAGGTGGGTGCTGCTCGGGAGTAGCTGTGGAGACCTGAGCATTTGGTGTTGAAATGTTCTCGTGCCAGGGCTGGGCTGAATCCACATGGGATGTGGGAGGGCAGGAGCAAAGCAACTCAGTCTGGCCAAAGGGGATTTATCAGTGAATCCATGAATGAAGACAGAAAAATATGGGCTCTGTGGCTTCTGGTCTCTTGCTATTTCTGCTGAGCCGTGTCCAATGTGTGTCCCATTGCTGGCAGCTGCTTGGGGCTGGAGGCAAAGAAATGTCAGTGACAGTGGATGTGTTTGTTTATGAGGAAAACAGATGATGAAATGGGATGTGTGGCTCTTCCAAGGGAAGCTGCGAGTCCACTGAACAGAGTGGATTTGTGTTGGGAGTAAACTCCCCACAAAGAGAGACTGCTCTATCTCTGGGCAACACCGTCAACAAACCGTTGTACCATCCTCACAGAGATTCAGCACAGAAGAATATCACCCTTACCTGAGTCCAGGAATGCCTTTATCCTGAAGAGCAGCAGGTTTAACAGCGAGCAGCCCCTGTGTTTGACTCGTGCTGGCCTGCAGTCCGGCTGGCCGCACTGTGACATCCCGTTTTTTGTTATGGAGAAGGAAATTTTGCAAATCTGCCCAAGGGCGAGGCAACATCAATAAGCAGGGAATGAACGCTCTATTACATTCATTTGGTTTCATAACTTCTGTTGGGTCACAGGGGAGCTGCTAAACACAACAAAACAAAATCTCTTGTATACTGGCTGTATTTAGTCATCTGAAGCTCTGTGTTTGTTCTAGGGCTGAAGAACAGCATGTCCAAACCTGGAGCTCGGGCTTGAGTGTGTATGTGTTCCTAACTTTGCAAATTTTGAGTTCAAATGAGCTTTGGTATAATGAGACCACTCACGGGATGTAATGGGAAATGTCTGTAACCTGTGTGGATTATTCCTTCCTCACGTCCATAACACTCGCGCACGCACGGGAGTACAATGTGTGTTTGTACTTGTGTGGTGTATAGAGACATCCTTGAACTGAAGGAAAAATGTTGACCTTTGCCTTTCAATTGCCTACCCAAATGTGGCTAAAATAGTATCTTACATAAAATAACTTGATTGTGTGTTTCAACATCAAACAAAACTGTTGGCAGCGGCTGGCGGTCCCCACAGTGGTGGCCCCTTCTTGTGCATGTGGGCTTTAAAACCAGACATCACAAACCCCTTCCACTAGTGCACGTGTCTACTCCTCCATCATACCTGTCTTTCTTCCCTTTGTTGTATCCAGCAGAGTGCTGGATTTTTTTGGAGGAGGGATTTGAAATAATTTATGTGGAAATATATACATGTTATGGAAAGTTAGGGCCTGTATAGACCTGTTGTCAACAAACAGTGGTCAGGCTGCATTAAAATCAGTCAGATTAGTTTATGACAGGAGTTTTCATTGTCACTGTAACAGGTTTTCCTGTTCTGGCAATCAAAACTCATGAATGAGGTACCTCAGAAGCATCAAGTTTAGAGCATTTGGGTTTCTTTATGTTTTTCTTTAGAATTTTGAGTTCCTAAGGTAGCTTGGGTGAGAGTTTCAAGCCATGTTCTGTCAGGCTGTAAGCTACTGCTTCTAATAGAGAGGAAGAATCCTCGTATATTCACATGACTCCAAAAGCTGAGACATAAAGAAAACCACAAATTGTCAGTACTGATGCTAAAATTGGAAGAGTCAGTGGCCCATCCAGCTGTGCTGTCAATATAGCAGAGTTCATGATCTTCCAGGGTATTTTTGCTGTCATCGTGGTGTGTTATACATTCTAAGTTGACTACCCAGGTGGTCAAATTCATGATGTACCCATTCAGGGGAAAGGAGGATTTAAACCTTGATGGTGGAGAATGAGCCATGGAGATGTGTCTTCAAAATGCCTTTCTCTGATGAGTCTGGGAGGCTCCTGATGCTGAATTCTACCAACCTGCAGGCAAGTCCCACAGCAGGGAGTCAAAGCAAGGCACAGCCTTGCAACAGGGATCACTCTGGCCCTGCAGCAGATAAAAAAAAAAAAGGTTAAAACAATACATAGGAGGTTTTTTTATTATTTAAAAGTTGCTACAGAAATACACGCTCTTGCTTGCCACCCCACTACTTTACATAAAATTGTTATGCATTCTAAGTAGTAGCAGCCTGGGCCTCTTGACCTCACAAGAAGAGCTGTTACTATACATTTAACAAAAACAAGGTATTATGTATTAGCCTACACATTTCGCAATAGCTCCAGCAATCTAGTAACTACAGTCCAATTTAAACCGTGCCTGGAGGCAACAAAAATTGCACAAAATGGCAGCTAATTTATAGAAGGGAGAGAGGAAATATTTGGGGGTCTATTCCTTCAAGCCATCTGATTCGTATTATTGACTCATTTAGAAAACAGAAAGTGAGCAGAGACAAGTTTTTAAGGAGTTTGGTTTCACACAAATGACTTGCAATTGCAGCCCATTATTTTTATACCAAGACTTCATTAGTCATATCCCCGTCAAACCTGTGAGCAGTGTCAAATGTTTTCAGAAAACACACCAGGACAGGTATGGACCTCATCAGCCTGTGGCAAAGGTCGCTCTCATTAAGGAGTCAAAAATGAAAACTTTCAGTGTCTCTAACACATTGCACAGACGTTCCTGCCCCCACTTCTGAAACGTGGGGCCGAGCGAGCACCTCCTGCTCCCCAGACATTCAAATAAGATCAAGATGACAGGGCAAGAAAATGAATAGGATTCTTAACTGGCTGTACTTTATAATATGGTACTGATTGGAAACAACCAGAAAGTTGTTTGCCATGTCTATACTACCATTTCCTGAGGTTAAACATAACATCTGAAACGAAGCAATTAAGTCTCCTTAAAAAAACCCGAAAACAAACAAAAAAAAACTGGGGTGGAGGAAAAAAGGGGAGGCCGTGGTTCTGCACGGTGCTGACTCGGCACGCCAGCCATGCTCCGATGAGCAAAAGAAATGTCTGTGCAAACTTCTTCCCACCTGGGAGGTTGGAGGGGAGATAGGAGAGCTGTGACACCAGAGTTGTTCGGGGCTGGCTCTCAAGCTGTGCCGTGACAGATGTGTTTTCAGGAATTTTGAGGCGCGGAGATAAGAATAACAAAAAGCCATTCACTGGAGCACAGTTACACAGGCTTAGCACAAAGGGGCGAAGAGAAAATGTGTCAATACGCTTCTTATTTGTGGAAGGTTCGCCGTGTTTCTGCAGCACGCTGCGGTTTGATCTGTGGGCTGTCGCTAACAGCAGCAAGGGTTGCTGTGTTGCCCCTTAAAAGTTATTCAGAGCGCCCTGGCAATGAAAAAGGATTCCCTTTGGCTGCCTCACTCTGGGACACAACAAAGTCCTTCTGATGTAGAAGATGTTTGTGTTACAGAGGGTTTGCTTATTTAAAAGCAGCGTCCATGGGGTATTACGTAAAATGGCTGAAATACTTTAGGAAGTTTTTTGTGTTTTAACCGCTCAGTTTATGTAGCCTTGGATTTGCTTGTTGTGCTCCAGAAAGGTCCTTGGGCAGCCAGGGAGGGGATCTCCAAATTTCTTGGTCTTGGCTTTTTCAATCTTCATGTTCCCCAGTGGATCATGACAGCCTTTGGTTATCGGCATAACCTCTGCTGGGTTTCCTGTCAAATGGGGACAAGAAACTGAATTTCTATGGGTTAGTCAGTATTTTCAACATTAATCCACAAAGATTTAGGTGCTATAGTCATTACTTTAAAAAAATGGTTGAAGTTTCAGGTTATTTTGTGTGTAGGAAGATGAGTGAATGGATAGCTTAATAATTATTTGAAAATCTCACTGTCTTGTCCCATACACCAGCATTTGTGTGGTGTGTTTATTCCCACATAAGTATATTTGTTTCTCTCTCTGCCTTGTCTGTTCATGCCTATGCATGTGTGCTTGAAAAGCTGAAGTGCTTAAAACCCCTCCAGCCTGACAGCTGGGGGCACAGATCTTGGAAGAACAGGGAGAAATGCCAGTGCTGCTGAGCTGCTCTCATGGGGCTCCTGGTAGCTCACTCCTCTCACTGGAGAGTTGGCTGAAACTGCAGGTTGTTCCTTGAACATGGAAAGTGGAGTGATGTGAGACACAAAAAAGTTTTACCTGTCTTTGAGCATTGTTAGGGGTGTGTGCACGTGGTTGTGTGCAATCCACTGGGAGGTCACAGTGAGGAAGAGGAGAGCCAAAATTTCTGGGTTCAGTCACTCTCAGGCAAATCTGCTTCTGGGTTGCTTGGCTGCCCTCTCTGCAAAGCAGGGCCAGTGTGACCCTCTCTGTGAGTGCAGGGAGATCTGGATGGAGCTGCTGGCGAGCAAAGTGCTGCTGTCAGGGGTGAGCAGAGAAACGCCGGCACTCGTCACTGATAAGCAATCCCTCGGCTGGACCCACTGCATGGAAAGTGATTTCTGACACCTATTACCTACCCTGGGCTCGTTACAGGGAGTTTTTCCCCACTGTCCTGAGTGCAAGATGCATGGAGTTATGAAACTCCCTCCCCTGAGAAAGTGTGTTTTTCTGTGGAGACACCGGGGCCAGGGTTTGCTGGGGTGTCCGTGCCCTCACCTGCCAGCCCCGGTCAGCCCCTGACCAAGCGGCACATCCTGAGCACCAGCCCTGTGATTGATGCACTTGGCCGAGAACTTCCCTCCTGCCCGCTCAGGAAACAGGAGGGCTGGGGAGATAGTGCTCGCCTTTCTTTCACAGTCCCTGCTTCCGAACTCTAATCACCTTCTGCTGTGGGAAAAGAGATGAGATGCTGCCTAAAAAACAGATCATTGTCCGCCTCCTAGATTAATGCAGAGAAAGCAGTATTGTCTGCTGAATGGATAAACCTTCCTCCTGTCACTCAAAACCTAAATTCAACGCTACTTCATTTCTAAGAGGCTTATCTTCCTTGAATAGACCCTTGCAGCTCAAGTAAGAGGCGATGTAATGAAGCGTGTTTTTTTCTTAAGTGAGAAACCTGCTGCAAAGAAGGGGTGAAGCCTGTGCAGCTGTTCTAAAGGGCCTTTGCAGACTCTCGAAATACTTGTCATTTATCTGGTCTTGCCTGACAGCAAATGAGAGAAGATCAAGTTCAAAATCTGCCGGCGCGGCTTTCAGGGCTTCTTCATCTGTTAATTAAATAGTGGTCATTAGTGCACAATGCCCTCCAATAAGGGCGGATATGATGCTGAGATGGAAATATGGGGTTTGGGAGTTATGAATAAGCAGACGGTCCCCAGGAATTTTCCTGGTTTGACCCCCCTAGCGATGCCTCGGTATGTGGCTGGAGGAACTGGCAGTGAAACAGGTGGCATCAGGCGGATAAATAAATTCGTAGAAGCGTGCTGAAATCATTGTAGAATTCACTGCTTTCAAGTGGGGCAGCGATTAATTCAGTGATTTCCCACAAACTAGCCTGTTTTTGGAAAATCACACACACCACCATTGCCACAAATACTGACCTGTTTGCTTTCTTGGAGCCTGCTGCAGCAAAGGTTTAACTTAAACTTTTAATGTATTTTGGGAAATGTACGCTCTAAATTAAGATTTGTTTCTCTGCATCAGAGGGCCAAGTCCTGAGGTGTTTACTCCTCCTCAGGCAAAACCTAACTCTGATATCAAAGGGCAGCTCTGAGAATTGCTAAGATGGGATGTAAGATCTGTCTCTGAATAACTGCAGGTGATACACAAATTTGTTTGGGATGTAAGAGGTTGGTTCTTCTTTTTATAGTCAAACTATTTTTAATTTCCTAGATGTTTGCAGTCAGATTTTACCTAAAAGCACTGATCCTGTGAATACCTTTCTTTTATCACCGATAGCATTGTGACTTTTCCAGTCTCACCATCACCACATGGACCGTGGTCATCCAGTTTGTCCCTCTGCAGTTACAGGCAGTGTCCCAAAAAGTCCTTCCTTGGCTCTTTCAGACTCTGAAGTGAATGTGGGTTTACCTCAGCTGTGACCATACAGGACACCGAGTTACCCAAGATTTTATCTGATTTTTCCCTTTAGCTGCTGGTTTTTTTCCTGTGGTAATTTGGTAAGACAAGGGAAGAGACCCAGCATGGTGCACAGAATGGGGGCAATGAAGGCTCTGCTCATGCCAGAACTAGATGTGCCCAAAGTGATGTACAGCCTGGCTTAGACAGGAAAATAAAAAGCTTTAAGAAAGTTCCTTGAGGAGATTGGCCGTTGGCAGGGTGGAGGTCAGCTCTGGGGGCTTTGGCAGGTCCCTGTGCTAAGGAGAAGTGTAAAGGAGGAGAAGTGAGACACTCGTTGGATGGTGATTTAAAAGATTTTTTGAACAGTGAGGAGTAAAACTCAAAGCCTGGAGTGCAGCCACTTATGGGGTGGAGCATTTCTGATGCTGAAACGGGTGCCCAAGGTCCTGTTGGGGCAGTCAGTGTCCCTGGGATGAGTCCCAGGCCTGGCCCAGTGTGGAGACCAGAAAAGTCAAGGAGAAGTGAGGAAAGGCTGGGAAAAACATGAAGTGTACAATAAATGTGTTCATGCATCAAATCTGTGTTAAAGCAAACATTATGCTTGTGACAGAAAACAATAAAAGTAAGGAAATTTACAGTTAATGGTAAAATGGACCATGTGTCCACAAAGGCCTGGGCACGCCAGGGCATCCCTGTAGCTGCTTTCTTGATGTCAAGGTCTGTGGAGACCAGATGGTAGCTTTCACCCCAAATTACAGATTTTCAGGCTGTTTCTACATATTTTTGTCCTTCACTGCCTTTTTCACCGTGTCAGTGTGTCTTCACCAACCTTTCCACACCAGGTGCTGAGGTGAATGCTTTTGAGATGGGGAGGACCTGCAGTTGTGGTTGGCAATGGTTGTTTTTCAGGTACCTCAGAGTGGGAAAACCTTGCTCACAGTAGTAGTGCCCTGAGCAGATTAGTCAGTGCTCTCAGTATGTGCTGTAACCCTAAAACACTGTACTTGGTCTGGTGGAGAAAATGCTGTCATCACAAATCATAGGTTATTCCTTCAGCCCTACATCCTGAGATGCTCTTGACAAATAAAGCTATATTTCTTGGATTAATAGGCATCAATAGCCAAATTCCCTGGACTCTGGGAAATTAACAAATGCTTTCATCTCTCCTTTCATTACAGGAATTATTTATGGGGATGTTTTGGTAGTAGGTGCTGTTTGTTAACTGTTTAGGGAGCTGGCTGGAGGCTTTGTGTCTGCAGATACTGACCTTTTGCAGATTTTTTTCCCCTTAGCTGATGTCTTCGTCAGTAAGGAGACACCTGCATCCGTGCAGCTCCGGCGAGCAGAGCAACACAGCACTTCAGTATTTCCCCTCCTTCACCAGCTGGATAGAACCCTGATACAAAACCTGAGAAATGTGCCAAAAGCCTTCAAAGTTCAGGCCAGAGGTGTTTGTGCAAGATAAAAACGGGACAATATCGCATCCCTGTACAACTCATCCGTTTACACATGACACTCGCGCCGTGGTCTCTGATTAGCTTGTTAGTGAGGAGGCAGGAAGAAGTGCAATCAAGTTTTTATGATTCATCATTTCTGTTCCCTGTTTGGGAGACAATGTCAGAGCTCTTTGCCAATCATAGAAGGTGGCTTTCGAGTGCCTTGGGGAGATGCTTTTTTTAAAGATGCTCTCTGTGTTTCTGAAAGCTGAGCCACATTTCTAAATAATAGGGAAGTCCTGGACTTTGTTTTGTGTTGTGTTTTTTTTTTCTTTCTAATTGTATCTACTAACAATGCTTTTATGTTTGCTGCACGTAAGCTAAAAGAAAACACGCTGCCAGTTTGTCTGTAATCCTGTTTTCACTTAGAAGTGTTTGTGCAGAAATAAATTAGAGATGGTACCTGGAATATTTTCCACAATACAAAAGGCAAATGTAAGTTTTATTAAGTTGAAAAGGATACATTCTCTTCTTCTGACCTTGATTTTTTAGCTATATTCTCTATACCCCTGCTTTAGAAGTATTATTCTTCATCCCATCCAATTACCATTTCTATCAGCTCTTCTGAAAGATTATGCTTTTTGGGTGTTCTTCTGTAGATGTCTTTCCAGTGGCTTCACTTGATGAATGTGACAAGTTTTGTGTTTTCTCCCTCCCCTCATTGAATTGAAAAGTTTTTTGATAAATACAGGCCAATAAGTGCCCAAAGGCAGTGTTTCAATGGCTGCTAAATCTTTCAAGGTTAGGACTTAACCTCCGTTCTCCCTAATTCAACTGCAACCTTCAGTCTGGAGCCAATCAAGAATATCAGATGATACTTAAACAATGAAGGATTTCTGATATTCAGGTACAGCCTCTGTTCAATAGGATTGCAAATTCTTTGTGTGAAGAAAGTCGGTTTTGCTCTAAAGTACTGTCACAAAAAGTGAAATTACCATTTGCTTGGAATGATGCCATTCATCATTGTCAGAATACTAAGCATTGTAAGTAGCTAGGCCTCTCCAAATTAATGCCTTGTTTTGCATCGGCTAAATTTCCCAAATCCTCGAGGATGGGTCATACAAAACTCATCTCACCGTTTTAATTTATCAATCCAATATGAGTGCGGTGAAAGGGAGCTTCATTCGGTCTTCGCTCTTTTATTTACAGTCTAATTCTAAAAGAAAAGGAAATAAGATATGAAAATAAGTTGGAAAATAAGATAAATCTCTCAGTGAAATCACAAGATCTACTCAGTCCTGTAGCAAACCCTCTATAATTCATTTGTAGGTCAGCTCAAGGGATTAGCCATGACGTATTTGGAAATTCATTTATTTTTATTTTATTTTGCTGTTTCTTATGCAGAAGGGTAATGCTGTCCCCAAGGCTTTTCAGGTAGCCCTCAAATCTTGACAACATTTGCTGTCTCTAAGGCCTAAGCCAAAATTAATTTTCAAATAAACAGCATAAAAATGTATGGAGTTGTATAAATTTGAATACAAAATGCATTTGTTTTGCTTGCTTCCATCCACACATACATACTGTTGGCTCAGCCAAAAATCATAACATGACATGGAAATTAACGGCCATATGTACATCATGAAAGTCAAAAAAGTTTCTTAGTTTATTAGAAACACCATAGTGTGGGGTTTTTTTCACCCACTTGCTCCTTGATATGCTCTGCTAGATGCGTGCTGGGGAAGCACTGCATGTTAATTGCGCCTCTCTCTCCGGGTGCCTCTGATCCCGTGGCTCTGCTCCTGAACCGTTCGCTGCATCCTGCATCCCATTCGGAATTTTGACGGTTGTGACACCTTGAGAAGCCTTGAGATGTTTTCAGTGAAAGTGAAATTAAAAGCTACTTGGTGGTATCTCTTGCAGTGTATTTCATCAAGGAAGCACCTAAAGTGAGAAAGGTATTTGGACAGCCTGAACCAGCAGCACGGCTTGGGAAGTGCCTCTGGCCCTGTGGTGGGCAGAGAATTGGATTGGAGGGTTAAAAACAGCACTGTGAAGGAGAACCCCGAGTTTTGGGCTGAACCAAAACAAAAAACCCAACCAGAAGCTCATGCACATGCAAAGGGCTTATAGAGAAATAATGCAAACATTTTGCTGGTGTCTAAATACGATATGGAGTGGACTCTCCTGTCGCATTGCTGGTGGCTCCAGTGAATCCTGAGATGTGGCAGGAGCTGCTCCTGCCCCTGGAGCCTGCAGCACCTGCAGGATCAGCCCTGCGGCAGCTAAAAATAACTCCTCTGTTCTCTTAAATTAAAACAATGCCTCTTTTCGCCGTAGTTTGTGAAACCTCATTCCACAAGGGGGCTGCAGGCACGCTGGAAATTTAGCAGCTGGCAGGCTGGGAAGTACCTGGGAGAAAAGATGCCTGATCCCGTGTGGGGCTGCCCAAGCATGGGCCAAATCCAGAGGGAAAGGGTCACTGGCTTTTTCTGAAGGTGTGACAAGTGGCTCTCTGACAAGGGCAGCTGTGCCTTCAGCTGGGGACGGTGGAAAGCACGAGGAAAAGCCTGGAGGGGTGGGTTGGGATGCAGAGCTGCATCATCACACTCCTGCTACTCCTATTCTAAAGGTTCTCCAGATTAATTGGCTGAGGAGCTGAAATATCCTTTCACCTGTGCTTAATTAAGAGAAGCGTGGCTGTGTGAGATCTCGCTGATGCACTGCCTGAAACTTCCTATCTGGAGCAGTATCAGCTGACCAACAAATAGTTAGTTAATTATTAATTTGCCAAAGATTATGTGTAGAAGGGTAGATCACCTTGAAATGTTGCTTTCTATTATCTTTCCCATACAGGCAATGAAAGATTTCCATTTAATGTGACATGACAAACTACAAACAAGTGTGTTTTAGGCTTTGGCAGGTGAGGAAGTTGGGGTCCTGGGGGGTGCTGCCAAGGACTGCTTTTTCCACACCATGCCTAGCCAGGATTAGGTGTCAGCCACCTCCCTGGCATGTTTGGGATGTGTATAGATCCTGTGTTTAGCAAATAATTTATATCTTGTGTCACCATGAGTAACTTGTGATTTATCTTGCATCTTTCAGTATTTTTAAGTTTTTCTTTTCAGAAATATTACCTTACCCTGCTGTGCACAGTACAGAGCCTTCTGTCCCAAAGGCCACCAAAGTGCTTTATGGGTTGTTTTCTAACTTAATGTCATGTTGAATTTCTGGGTGAAACACATAGGGACAACACCTTGCCCTGTCTCTGCGTGTTGACTGGTGCACCAGGCAGGCAGCTCTGGGAGTGCTGCCCCTTCCCAGCCAGGAGCATGACCTTGATGTGGATGGTGCAGCTCAGACCTTCCCACCTGGCTCTTCCCAGCTGCTGTTCACAGGAGTGAATTTTCCCTCCAGGCTGAGTGAAAAAGCCGAGGCCATTTGCTAAATGAATGTTGTTCTTCCCATCCACCACGGGAGGAGCTGCCCCGTGGCCCTGGGTGAGGGGTGACTGAGGGAGCAGCTGTGGGTGGGCTCTGTGCTAAGCTTGGCCTTGGCTGGAGATGGAGCATCTCCTTCAGCTTTTGGTCTCCTTCCAGATGTCCCTGGTTTAGCTCACCCCCCATCACTTGGCAGATTTTGCCAACCGGGCTGCAAGAAATGCGGGTGGAGGATTGTTCACCTGTTGCCCAGAGCTCAGCCCTGGGTGAGCTGGGGGTGGGAAAGGGAGCATGGGGAGCAGTGGAGAGCTGCTGCCATCCCCAGCAGCCTGGGAGCTGCTCTTGGCATCCCAAATCTGCTTTCATGGTTGCAGGTCAGAAACTAAAACAAGAGGAAAAATAGTTTTACTTGCAAGTAAAGAGTGTATGGAGAAATTCACTTTAAAAAATGTGGCAGTCAACATGAATACTGGAAGAGAGATTTTAAAAATGAATAATCCTCCAAATACCCAAGCTAAAAAGGCATTTGATTTGTATATGTTTCTAAAAGTGAAGCAGATAAGATCATTGAACCATGTGATATTGCTTATCATCTGCTCTGTTTAATGTTTCTTTTGAGATTTGACAAAAAAATCACTGAAGGGGTTTTTTTTTGTTTTACATACTTGGAATCTCCTCAAGTCAAAATCCCAGAGGAACACGATGCCTTACTCATAATATACACTATATACAAATTACTTTTTAATTAGTAACACTTCCTAATTGCTATTGTAGGCAGTGTTTGTAGAACAGCGCAGTTCAGTTCTGCACTCCTGGCTGTGTATGATGCAGTCACTGAAAACATGTTTTTGACATGTGAACTGCGTGTCTTGCTGTACCTAAACTCCATCAACCCAGACACATCAATAGTATGTTTAGCCCTGTAAATGTCTTTCCATTGTACTCATCACCCTATTATGGCAATTGCTTCTTAGGTGACTTTCATTTCTTGCCAAAGCGTAAAACACCCCATGATGCATGAAATGTGGGATTTGCATTCCCATTTGAAGCCTCGAATTCAAAAGTGTGTTGGTGCCTGGTTCCTCCAGGGCCTGTGTATGTCAGTGCAGGATTCTGCAAGGCTTGGCAGAGCAGTGGGCGGGGGCTGGTAGTGCCAGTGCTGGATCCTGTGCAAGAACAGACAAACTGGATTTTGGTTTCTCTTAGGAAAAGGTGGCACTTGGTTTCCCTGGCCATGCAAGCAAAGGAGTGGGTGGCTGAGTGCTTGCAGCAGAACCAGCTCTTTGATTTAGCTAAGCTGGGCATGTGACTAAATTATAGTTACTCCCTCCTGGCTGCACTCCTGGAGAGCAAAACCTTTGCCTTGTGTCCCTGCTGATGTGCTGTTGTGGCACCTGGCAGAGCCATCCTTGTGTTCCTGTGCTGGGACTGGCAGCTCCTGAGCTCCTGGTCTCCTCAGGCTAAGCCAGGAAATCTCCTCTGTTGCCTTCAGCAAGGTGTATTATACGCTCTCCTTTTCTCCAGCTTCATTACGATCCTTTTATCCTGTGGTATTTATACTTTATCTGGTAAAGGAAAAGGGCTGTGTACCTGTATCTTGGGTAACTGCACACATTTTATGACATCCGGCCACCACTGGGAATTGAGAGAAGTTTCAGTGTTTTGGTTAAATCCATTCTTTGGACTCCTACACAAATTTTTCTGTAAACTCTTCCTGTTTACACCAGGTGAGGATCTGACTCCTTTCTTTGCTTTCAGTTTGGCACTGCCACTAACTCTAAATTTAAGATATTTGCTGTTTCTTCTAGGAAGCGGGGGGAGGAGGGGGAAGTGGGGAGGAAGGAAATTTTGAGGAAAAACTCCAACTTCTACATTTATAAGAGTGATTTTAATAACTTTGAGTTACCCATGCTAATCCTTTAACAGGAAGGGAGTTTGAGAACCGACCCAACCTCCTTTCCTTTCATTCGATCCCAAAACACCTGCAACTCTCAGCAGAGTAATCTATGAATCACTGTGTCTGTCGTCCACTTATTGTCTTGTCTAGTGCACTCCACGGTGGAACTAATCAACAGCCCTGAATGAAGCGTTGCTCCTGAGCTGAATTCCTTAAAGCTCCTGAAGTATTCAGCAAGGAGGAGAAATCTTTTAGTATGATTTGCTCCACATTCCAAATTCATTTATAGAAAAAGAATAGATGATTAACAACGGGTCGAGAGACACAGATTTAGCACTGCTTTGCCCTGACCTGCCCCAAGTTACTCCTTCCACTTCCCAGGCTGTTCTAATAAGATGGGTTCAAGGAGTGGGATGGCAAAAGCTGCTTGAAACCCCTGCACACAGCCGTCTTAATTTGGTTTATTTGCCTTAATGAAGAAATCTGGTTCCTTAATCACAGGTGAGTGGAAAAGGTCACTTGCCACTCTGACAAATGGGTTTACCCTGAGCTGTTTGTGTCGGGCTCACAGATAGTGTGGGTTTTTTCCCCCCTTTTCTCCCCCGCAATGAAATGCCAATGTCTCTGCGGCACCTCCTGTTGCGGCCATTACCTGTGGTGCCTGGGCTGCCTGCCAAGGAGCACCCTCGGTAGCAACAAAAGCATAATCATTTCCAGTTGGAAAAGGCTGAGCTGTAGTAATTTTCCTCTTTGAGAGCCGCAGCAGCTGAGCTCAGGTTAAGCGGGAGGACGTTTGGTTCTGGGACATAGCACAGAGAGGGTACAAAGCTTTGTCATCTGCAGCAGCCATCTGGGGAACTGTGAGGTCCCCAGATATGTTCTTCATCCTCTCCAAGCAGCACCCAGCTCACCTCAGTGGGGGGGTGCCAGGGAAGTTTTGCAGTTTGCAAATGCCTCTTTTGGCTAGGTGTGAGTGGGAAATGCTAAAAAAATGGGTGCAGTAGGAGTAATTAACATCTCCTTAATGAACAGCTGGTCTGCAGAAGGATTCAGAAGAGCGAGGAGTGTAAAGAGGGCTCCCTGCATCTCCCAGGACTGGCCACTTTGAGGGCACATTGCAGGCCCTTTCCCAACCAGAGCAAACCTTGGGCTTGCTGACCCTTGCTGCTGGCTTTGGTAGAATCTGCAGCAAGAAAACTGTGCCTTCGTCCTGATGTACCTACTGGAAATAGCCAGCTGAGCAGTCTCACACAAAACCTGGTTAGTGGCTTACTCCAGGAAACCCTTTGGCAGCCGGTGCAAAAGGGAAACCATTTCAGAAAGCAGCTTAAGGGCTGTGAAGGTACATGGAGGGAAATTGTTCCTTTCAGGTAGGGCTGAAAACCTCTTGATGTGTGTAGAAGACAGCAAGCACTTAGAGCAAGTTCATGGTGATCATGTTTATCACCATGTGTGAGCTTTGTGGACATGTGGGCTGTGGAAACTAAAACCTTTGAGAAACAGCCTGGGAGGTTTGCAGAAGTACTGCCCATGTGGAGTGGTGTTCAATGTCAGCTGAAGATGAAGCTCTTCTCCAGGCCCTGGGTGCTCTCAGACAGTCTTGCTGGCAGCCTTCTTGGGTCACATAAAAAATGAGTTGGGTCAAACCACAGATGTTCTGACTGGGTGTTGAGATGCACTGATGTTTGCTTTGCTGGAAAAAATGATGTCTCTTTTACTTCACACTTCTGTTTTGAAACAAAAAGCGAGGTGGGAGTTGGTCCAAACCAGAGCTTTCCAATTTTATTTGGCATTTAAATTTTGCTATTTTGGAGTAATAGTCAAAAAGATAAAGCTCTGTCTTGCAGGAACGTCCTTGGATGTGTTAAGAATGCAGCAGACAGGTGACTGGCAGGAAGCAGAGCGGCTGCTCACATGCAGATGCAGCGACTAAATAAGTTTTGAGATCATCATTCCTGTTCAGGTCTTTTCCTTTGATTCTTCAGATTATTTTTATGTCAGACGCAAATAAGAAACAAAGACAAATCTGCAACATCATAGGCTGGAGTTTATTGGAGCAGGAAAATAAGCCACTCACACCACTTCCCAGTGTGCTGCGAAAGGCAAAATCATTCACAAGGGTGAGTCATGGCAGTTCGAGCTGCTTGAAATGACTTCTTTCTGGGGTTAAATTGCTGCTGGCATGCATGGACTAAACAAAGATCTTAGTGCAGTTTGTTTAAAAGTACAATCTTTCTTTAGGTTTGATTTCAGATGTACTTTTGCAGTCCCAATGGATGGCCTTATTTTCTGGCAGATGACATTTCAGAACATCTCTCTGTTTGTTTTGGGGAGCTGCTTAATTTTAAAGAGCCAACCCCATCGGAGATGGTGAAGAAATGCACTCACTCCTGTCTCCAAGAGACAAAATGGCAATACAAGATATGAGTTATACTTCTTCAACAACTGATGCTGTTGAGAGTGAAAATGTCTGATTCTTCTTCCTGACATGAACATGGATTTTGGAAAGAAAACTGCTCCTTTTGCCTCCTGGGTGAAAGCATTAATTCATCCAAGTTTTCTGTGAGAATCTCCTTTGCATGGACTTTTAGAGTGAGCTGGGTGTCTGTGACTTTTGGAGATACTAAAAGTACTGTACAGGAGCTGAACGTTACATCTCTAGAATGTATTTTTTGGCAGGTCTTATCCCCTCCCAGGTGTAGGTGACAGGTGGTTTATTACAACAAAAATATAGCTCCTGAACTTCAGCTATTTGGACTGAGGTAGGTGGGAGAAAACCTTTTGGAGTCCAGATTTAAGAGCAAATAGGTGCTCCTCCAGCACAGAAGTTCCTGCCCTTGTGGCTCCTCCTGGTCATGTTGTTCCTTAGTGTGTCACACCTTTCTCTGGCTGCAGGAGCAGAACCTGTTCCTTGAAACATGACCAAAATCTTGCTCTGTTCTACCAAATTTAACCTGCATGTACGGGGGCAAAATGTCTGACAAGGCCATCTGCTGTGATGCCTCCTCGTGCCAAAACTGTCCATTTCTTTCAGTTCACAGACTACCCAGGTGGGATTTATCTGCTGTAGGTGTCTACGAGCACTCCTACCTCAGAGCAGATGGTTTAGATTTCCTTTGTACTTGACAGTTTGTATAATGTCATCTCACCTCAAACTGGACACCTAAACTGAGTCCCCTGAATAGTCTCTCCCAGAGCTCAGTTTTCTGCAGCCTGGGTGAAGCTGATGTGGGTGTTGTAAACGCCCAGAGTCGGTGGTGGTGGATCCTGGCGTAGGATGTGTGCAGACAGCAGAGGGTGCTGGAGTTTTTTCCCTTTCAATGCACCTCCAAGGTTGCGGGATCATTACAACCTCAAGTCAATTGGCTTTTATTCTGATTGCTGAACACACAGAAGCCAGGCAGGTACAGCAAGAGAGGAGGTACAGAACTTGAGTTAAATGGACAGTGTCACCTTCAAAAGTCACACCTCTGCCAGAATTTCTCTATCTACCGAATCAGTAAGTGAAAACTGAGATTACCGTGATACAAATCAACAGATTCTATTTTGTTAATATTTTTTTTACTACGTTTTTCCTCTCTTAAAACATTTTAGAACCTTTTTTTTTTGTTTCCCTAGGAAATTGAAAAGAAAGGCTCCATAGTCCTTTATTTTAGAGAAGTCAGAGTCCAAAAAATTTTGCTCTGTCAGAAATTCAACTTGCAGACATCCTCAACCTCGAGCAAGTTGCCAGTGGAGAGTTTTACAAATTGGATCAACAATGTTGTCAGCTGGCATCTTATAGCCACATCCGGATCTGTGTGAAAATTAACTTCTGTACCACTGAAGAGCTTCACTCAGGACCAACAGTCCCACAGGCAGGACTGCAGGAAGGAGTTCCCTGTAAATGTCAGTGGTAAGACATTCAAGAACAGGATTTAAAAGAAGCAAGGGTAGCAAACCAGGGTGCCCGACTGTAAGACTGGAGTAACTCACTTAAGCTCAACAGAGCTTAAGTGACTTAAAATTCCCAAAGCCAGGCTTTCTCTGTCAGGACATGGATGCACTGGTTGGTTGCGGAGTAAGTCTGAAAATCAGACCTTCTCTTCCAATCCCACCCAGGTGTGCCATGAATGAGGAGCTTGAGGGCTGAGTTTTGGGCTGTGTCATGTGTGCTGGCACATGTACTGGAGTTCTTGGTGGTGCTCATGGCAGGGAATAGGAGTGGGTGTAGAGTAGCAGCTGCTTCCACCTTCGAGTTAATGCGTCCTTACATCCATCCATGTTTAAAGGCACAAATTTCACACCACAGGTTACAACTCCAGCTGATGTCATAGGCAGGATTAAAACTTGGGAGTGGCTGGCTTCTCGCCTATTTATTAATCTATTAAATCACACAGTCTCTCTCGCTGGTTACTGGGTTTGCTTGGCAGCAGCAAGCCCAGGCCGATGTGTATTGCTGGCTCCGTTACCACGTCAGCTTGGTTGCCAGCTCAAGGGCATCCAGTCAACAAATGTCTTATTTTTGGATTCTCCCATTCTCCTGAGACCACTGCTATGAAGAATGACCTCCCTTACCTCATTCACCTTATTTGCTGTTCCCAGCCCAGATAGTGCCGTGGCTATTGCATGAGTCAGTCGTCCCACGGAGTGGTGGTCTCGCTGTGATGTTTTCCTTAGCATTTGAACCAGAGCAGTGGTTGGCATTGGCAGGACGTTTCAGATGAACGTAGAAAAGTCTATATTTTAGTCATGTTAAAGTTATGACTAAGCTAACAAAAGTCAGGAAATCCAAACTGCAGGATTGACAGGTTGTCCTTGGATTGCCCTGCCATGTCTAGGCAAGGGATGGCGGCGCACACGGGATGGAGCGTTGCAGTCCATGGGGAGGTGCTTCCTTGTACAATGTTCTGAGGGTGGAAGAGCAACTACAAACACAGTTAGGACTCTGTTGGTTCATTTCTCTTCATTTTAAGGTCAATCTATTCTACTCCAGCGGTTAATTTTTTGTTTGCAGAAAGTAATTTTGCAAAGATCTGTGGCTGGCTCCCATTGAAGTAGAAGTCTTCTTTCTGGATCTGAAAGTCAGGGTAGTTTTTTCACCTCTAAAGGGTCTGTATATGACTATCTGGCTCATGGGGCCTTTTGCACAGCAACACCCAGAAACCACCTTCCAGTGTGCATGTGCCATTTCCCAGTTGTCTTTTTCTGTAGCCAGCATCACTTCTCTGTTTTGGTATTTTTTTGTTTATTTTTTTTCCTCCATATGCGTTTACAAGTGAGAGCCATCTTTAGAAAATGCACTATGGGAATCCGAAATCTTCCAGTTTGCCTGCAGTAGAGAACAGTAAAGAGTCACAGATTGTTATGCTGAACTGTGGTTTTATGAGCACTTGGAAAGCCTCATCTCTGTTTCTTATTAGGACCCATAAAATTATTGAGATGAAGTTAATTTTCATAATTTCCAAATTTCTGGTTCTATTCCTTTGTGTAATCGTTTAAAAACATTTTGCTTCTCTCATTGTCAATGTAAAGGGTAATTTTAGTTTTCTTTCCTTTTGGCAGTGTTGCATGTGCAACATTCAGTGTTTATAGCTTTTGCTGAGAGGACTGACCCAATGTCAGGGTGGAATGGCTGGAGGACAACTTGATGCAAAAAAGAATGACCTATAAATACAGGACTGACTTTTGCAACCCGATAAGCAACAGCAATCCCAACTGGAGCCATCCAGGCTCTCCTCCGGGAACACCGTGTGGGTCCCCTCGGCTCTCTGCTATCTCTGGGGGTGGCTGGGACTTAAAATTGCCCTGCAACTTCCTCCTCTCTCCTTGCAAGGAGAGGACGGGAATTTGCTGAAGGCCTTTATCAGCAATATGCATCTGCCCCCATTCTCACTGAGCAGCTCTCGCCAACCAGTGGGAAAAGTCGGGCCAATGCGTAATCTGCTCCCAGCTTGCTTCCTGCAAGGGATGGAGGAAGCAGACAAGTGGCCCTGTGTGCTCTCTCTCTGCCAGGCCCAAAAGTTCAAGAGGCTCAGGAAAACAGAGGAGAGTTTCTTGCTCTCTTTTTCAGGGACATTTCATGTTTATTGCTGGAATATAGTAAAAGTCCGCAAAGATGAGTTACATGGGACAAACGCCAGATGAGTCTTACAGCTTCAAGCTCTTTGGACACCTGCTGAGAGAATTTTGGCCACTTGCTCTGTACAATGTGATGAGATATTAAGGTGCTCTCTAAAGAGTCTTCCAGTTAGGTGAGGTGTCTTCAGGTTTCAGTTTGTACTTTTGCTCCACCTGCAGTTTGAGTGTACCTGGGGCCGCCACTTGATTTATTTGTCTGCATCAAGAGTTTCTCTTGTGTCTGTAAAAGTGGTTTCTGAAGAATTGTGGAGTGGAAGGGACATCTCTACTCCTGTTGTGTGATTTTAAATAAGTTTGGTAGAAGCTTCTGGGTATGCAAGACTGATATATAAGGTCAGGGGGTGAGCAGAGGGAGCGTGATGGGGTCCCACAATGTGCTGGAAGCCACCAGTGAAATGCAGAGCTGAAGCTGTGCTGTTGCAAAGCACCATGAGCCATCCAGACATGGCCAAAGGCAGCCTTTTAACTATTTATCTGCATTCATTGGTGCAACGGGGGCTTGATCCCCAAATAAAACCATGAGGTGCAACTCTGGTATAAACAGGAGGAACGTGATCTCTCGCTTGCATGAATGAGAGAAAACACTGCTTGAGAAAGAAAAGCCATGTTTGCTCAGAACTAGACATTAGAACTAGAACTGAACATTAGAACTAGAACTAAACATTTGTTTCCCTGTATTTTGATTTTTTTCCCCTCCCCAAAGCAACACTGGTGAAATCTTGCTTCCATTGACATCATGAGAGTTTTGTCTTAGACTTCTATGGTGCCAGAATTTCTCTCCATGTGTTTTTTTGGCACCTGAGCTTAGGTAGGGTTCAGAAAAAGGCAGCTGCAGTTAGAGGGTTGCTCCCAGCCCTTCTGTGCTGTATCAGGGTCTGGAGTTAACAGGGCAGTCACAGAGCATGGCACATAATGCATTTCTGCATTAAATACACCCACATTATCTTACATCCCAAGCAGCCCAGATTGTCAGTAGACAATTATGGGGTTTGCTGGGTTTATTTTGATTGGCCTGCTCTCAGTTTTCCATAGTGGTACTCTATTTGTAAAAACAGATCATTAATGATAACAACAGATGACATGTGTCTGAAATATGGGGTGGACGAGGGAGTTAGTTTTTCTTCCTATTTTTTTTTTCCTGAGTGTCTGCACTTTGACAGCACGTTTGCCAGGCTGTCACTTGGTTGAGAGATCCACAAGATTAGGACCTCATTGTGTGAATGTTTTCACAGCACTTGTTGCTATAAAGAATCTTCACACTTTGGTGGATGAAATCTGGACTCCTAGACACAAACTGTTAAGAAGCAATCATAACAATTAGCTAATGTGTCAACAATTAGCACTTTCCATCAACCGGCATTGAGTGGAACCTTCTTCTTATCCATATGCAGACAAAAATGCAATGATGTAGTAAAGAAAAGCAGTGAAGTTGGCTGGGCTCGTCCCTTGCTGTAGCCAGCAAGCTCCCATGGGCATTGTTTACAATGATTATTCTTCCATTATGATGTTATTGCACAGGTCAGGGGTGGTAGCTAGACTGAAAATAAGCGCTTTTTTTCCCCTTAAACTCTTGGCTGCTTTTACAAAAGTACAACAGAAACAACTGCTGTGAAAAGGTCAGCCAGTAACAGTACTTTAGTGTTTAACTGGTAAATATTTCAAAATAGTATTTCTAATATTTTACCATTTGGAAGTTTTTCAATGCATCTCCAGCCCAGCGCGACTCAATCATTGTAAGATTTCCACGGTCTCCACTGGGAATTCTTTACAATGGGTACATTATAGTCTGTTACTGTATCTACCACCAGTTGGTCAGAATTTGTTTTAATATCTTTTTATATGGTATGTTACTGGCAGTAATATAAAAAGCACTGTTTTCTCAAGTATTTTACATATCTCCATATGTAAGCACTGAAGAGAACTGAAGGTAGTTCTTCTGATGATCTTGCAGCCACTCTTACCCACACAGTAGCTTCTTAGAGGACAAAGTATTTGACTGGAAAGAAGATCAGTGTCTTCTCCAAGGAAATGTGTTTTGGAATGTTTCCTGTAACACATGGCGTTCGTAACAGACTACTGTGAGTCCATCATAAAGTACTGCAGCATCAGTGAGGCTTTCTCTGGTTAGTTTTGGAGCTGGAGCCAAAGTGAAAGCATCTTAAAAACAAGCAGTGCAGTTTCTAAAAGTAACTTGCTGCTTGACTGCAGGCCAAAGCGGTTGATTTAAAACAGGGCATGGTGCTGGAGCACAGTCCCTTCTGGTACAGCACCCTGCGAGCTGCAGTCTGGACCATGTGTGCATGTTCAGGAATTACCTGACAGCTCAATAAAGAAGGTGTGGTGATCTGAACAAAAAGGTGGTGGTAAGGATGCAAATAAAACCAACAGTATTCAAAGTTTGCAGATTTCTCTAAGTTCAGCATGTGCTGTAACAAAGGAAAAGGACAACTCTGTGGTTTAGGGGCAGACGCTCCATTTCCCCAGCTCTTCCCAAATCTCCCTCAGACTGCAAACCCCAGACTGCAACATACCTCACTTGCCTCTTTCTAATCCCAGTTCTTCCCTGTCCTTTCCTTCCAGTCTTGGACATTGTGATACTAAACAAATGTTTGAGATTTTTGGAGTGGCAGGGGGTGGGGGAGCATAATTACACTGAGGGTTATTAATATGGGAAATATGGTCAATAAATGTGAGAGGGGTTGAGTAATGCAGGAACGTTCTTTACAAATTCTTTAGTAACAGAGTAGGCAGAGTGCCATAGACAAAGAAAATCCTCTGAATTGCAAGTGTGTTCCTATGGCTTTTGCCAAGATGATGACAAAACCCGTTCTTTCTTCCCGCATTAGGACTCCTATTCAATGATACACTTAAGCATGTTTTTAAATTCCGCTGACGTTTGAAAGCACTGTTGACTTTAATAGGACTTAAGCACCTGTTCATAGTTAATTGTGTACTTTCAGGGATTTTCTTGAAGAAAAAAAAAAAGAAGATGGATAGACTTAGGCATGTGCTTAAAGTTAAGCAGGTGCTTAAGTGCTTTTGCTTAGAACTGAGTCTAATCTCCTGTGAAGTCAGAGGGTGGCTTTTCCCTGCAGTGTGCCTGGTGGTGAGGAGCACGTTGTTTAAGTGATAAAATGAAGACATGGGAAATAGCTAAAAGAATATATTTTTCAACAATACCCAGCAATGGGTGTCAGCTGCTGACCCCTGAATTATGAAATGAATTTACAACCAGACTAAATGTACTAAACCAAAACTTCTTCAAACATTTACAGCCACAGGTGCAGATAATATCACTGGATAGCTCTAATTATACCCTGAAAAAAGCTCTTGTTCTTGTCCAGTACAGGGCTTGATCCCCCAAGTGCAGCAGGATTGACAGCCCTCAGGTAAGGTGGGAAAGGGGAAATGTTTTTTTCCTCTGAGAAAGGGCTGCTTTGGTGTAGGCAGTGATTGATGGCTCAGAGAAAACAGTGCCAGAGGTGTCTTTCCTGCCTCTTGGCCTGGAATTAGGCAACAAGCTTTTGGGGGAAGAACACTGTCTTGTTCCTCTTGAGAGCTGCCCTGGTTGTCTCTTCATCTCTATTCCTTGTCTGAGAGCAGAAGAGAAGTGTTCTTCTCTCTTCCTTTCTCTTGGTTTATATTACAAGTTCCACCACATCAGGGACTGTTTTGCTGGGAGGTGATGAGTAATGCTCAGTGAAGTGGATCCTGCCTGGGCCTTGCAGGTAGTGCAGCAGTGCTGATTTTGGCTGGGGTAGAGTTAATTTTCTTCGCAGTGGCTACTATGGAGCTGCGTTTTGGATAAAAAAAAAAAAATTAAAAAATTTTAAAATAGCCAAATGAATGTAAATTTGCAGGTCAGAATCTGACTTTAATGTTAAAGAATAGTACCTTGGCTTTTCCCCTCCCATCATCTGCTGAGCACAGGTGGAGTGGAGCAGTGCTTATGTTTTCTGATGGTAAACATCCTGAAAGAAAGACAATCCAAAGGGGATGATCTGAGGTGTGAGTGCAAAAGCAAATAATTAAAATCCAGCATGAATTTGGAACAGCACCTCCCTCCCCACCCCCGACTGAAAATAAACAAAAATTTAAGCTGCATTCCTTGCTGAGTGAACTTGGATGGTGGAGGTCAGCAGCACTGTCTTAGTCATGGGATGTGAGGGGTGTCTGGTGCAGGTTCCCCTGCCCAGGACTCTGGGTAAGATTCAAGCCCTGCACCATGAAACTGTGATAACATTAAATGCAGTTTAAGTGGCTCAGGGGGAATGATGAGGCTGTGGCTGTAGGGATGGATTCCTCACCTGGCTCTAAGGGTTTTTGGAGAGGATGTACGTACTTCAACTGGACAGGAGGAGTTTATCCTCGGTCAGGAATCTGGTAATGAGAGCAGAGTATTTCACACAAGAGCTGCCAATTCCTGTCCACACTGTATTGCAGATTAATAGGAAAATAAAAAACTTGAAAATTATCAAATTTTTCATATTCAGCTTATTTACAAAAAATTCTATGGGAGAATGGCAAGCAATCCTTGCCACTGCAGACAGGACAGCAAAACCAAGGAGAGCCAGGTGCTCCAAATAAGAAAATGTCAGGGAGGCTCTATGTCTCTGCTGAGCAGCCTGTGCTATAAATTGTGGCAATGCCACCACTGTGACCTGGAGCCTGGGGGAAGAGAGTAGTATAAAAATGATAAATCACAGCCAGAGTTCCAGATCTTAATCAGACAAAGAAAGCTGGTTCCATTATCAGACAGATTTATATAATCACTTACTGATAACGCTGTCTTCTTCCTCCATTTTCTTTTAGTGGACATGGATGGGGTAAGACCCCAAGAGCAATCCCTGAAGCTGGAAGGGGCCAATGCTCTTCCAGCCTGAAATTCTGCATTACACAGGCAGTAGTTTCCTTGCATTATTCCCTGCTTGAATGAGAGCATCCCTCAGGAAAGCAGTGAATCCTGCTGCCCAGTGAGTGCAGCATCTGGTCAACTTTCCTAACAATTATTTTTGGTGGTATTTCTCCTTGTAGTGTCTCCAGCTTCCAGTCACTGCTCTCATTACATATCCACTTACTTCAGCTCCAGAGATTTCCATGGTCAGACCAATGTGATTCTTCCCCTTATTCTCTCTATAAGAAAAAGTAGCTGTTCCCCACGTTTTTCTGTCCAAGGCACACTTTCTGATTTTTATTGCTCTTCTTTTGAATCTGCTCTTAACGTTTCACATTCTTTCTCAAAGTGGAAGTGCCGGACCCTGTGGCAGTTTTCCAGGGGTATTTTCTTTGGTGCCACCACAGTGCTGTGTGCCAAGCAGGTCTGTCTGCTCCTGCCCATCTTTCAGGGGAGCCTGATTCCTTTGCTGACCAGTTGCCTCCCCTACTCACAGGCCCTCAATTTTTGCATGTTCTGAATGTTAGTCAGGTGTCACTTCCTTGTCATCAGTTAAAAACTCTGATTGTGGTAATGCCAGAAACTGATTCTTGTAGGAGTCTTGGGAAATCATAATTACTTGACAATTATTTCTTTTTGCAGTTGCATTTAAACTTGTCTTTAGGTGTGTGTTGGTGTTATTCAGTTTAATTCCCTTATAAGATAAAATATAATAATTTAGTAGTAAAGTCGTCACCGTATCTCAGTTCCTAAAATATGCTCTAAGGATTTATATTCTAATATAAATCTATAATTATTATTCAGCCAAATATTTTGAATAGTTTAAAAATATTACGTGACCGGAACTACCTTTGCCAGATAAACTTATATAACAAAATGTTGCATTTACTTTGATAGGCTTTATTATCTATAAATATGTATCAATGAGCATTAACTATAAATGTATTACTGCAGTTCCTAAGGAAAAAACCACGTTGTTGGTTAAGAAAATAAGAGCAATTTGCTTGCTCTGATACCAACTCGACCTTCCTTTACCTGGCTCATCTCAGATTCCAGAGCCAGGCTGGGTTTCCTTCAGTCCTCTGGAACTGGCACTTTCTTCTTACAAATCCACAGCCACAGTTTAGGGGATGTCTCCTTCAGCTGCCATGCAAGTCTTGCATGTCAATATTTTGATAAGTTAATATAAAAAGAAGTCTGGCTTTCATAGCTGCAATTTAATTCCCTTCTGGGTTATTTTGAAATTGGGTAATCACTGAGTATTTGTGTGCTGTGACATTTTCCCCCAAATATTATGCAAAAGAATCTGGTCAGGCACTTCTTGATTTTGTATCTTATTTTTGACAAGTAACTAGTACCTAATTAAGATCAATTTTGTTCCTACTGAACTTGAGTTTTTCTTGTGTCATTGTTCTCCTCTGGCAAATTTCTGTAATTTATAGCTTGAAATTAACATTTATGGCTCTTAGCTTCCCTCTTTTCTGTTATATTTATATCAGCTCCCACTTCCCCTCTAAGTGACACTGTTTTATAGGTTTTCTGTTTGTTTGGGGTTTTTAAAAATTTTTTACTTCAGTGTTAACTTACTTTCTCAACTACAGAACAAAGCCTTGTAAACATCTTGTAAAATGTTAACTGATCCCAAGTATCATTCTTATACTTCCCTTTAATTTATCCTTTTCCACTGAATGCTTCGATAATTGCTTTCAGCTTAGTAAACCCATCCCTTAGAGCAGTAAGTGTGTTAACTGCTGGGACTTTTATTCTTATTACACATAATGAGCGTAATTAATGTGATTTCATGAGGACTGGGTGTCATCAGCACACTGCTGAAATCCAGGTCATTGCAGTGCATGAATCCCAGCTGAAACTGTACTTTCCCAAGCCCCCATATTTCTCTCCAATTAAACTGGGGATTCTCTGCTTGCATATTTTGTTGCTGAGGTCCATGCAGTCAGGCAGGGTAGGAGCATATCCTTGTGCCAGCTCTGTGTTCACAAAAACACCTCCACAGAAAGATGAGTGTGTTGGGGGATGTCTCTGCACCATCCTCATTTTCCTTGGAAGAAGGAAAGCCAATCTGGGGCACTGGGTGCCCCTGCGCTGTGGAGCGTGCTGTCCAGACACCTGTACATAACGTGGAGTTAAAGAGGGGAAGTAATAGGGAAACCAGTTCTGTTGTCATTTCCATTTGGATCATCCTCATCATCACATTTCAGCGTGACAGGTACAGAAATAATGTGTGAAAGTCTCTTTCCGTGGCGCGCTTTGAAAGGGCTGCACCTGCGTTTGGGGAGTTGGTCTGAAGCAGGAGTGGGATGAGGGTTTGGGCTGTTTGTGTGTGTCTGTGTGTACTGTATCTACAGAAAATTAAATTATGCTTTAGTGCCAAATACATTGGAGTGGGCAGGGAAAGACTCTTGGGAAGATGCTGGGTCTTTTTGCTATGATATTTTCTGCTCATTAAACAGTTCTCTATTTTATAATAGTTACTGAAAATGAGAGTGGTTTGGAAGGGTTATTTCTGTCTGTTACTATTAGATTCTCCAGATTTGCTGACCCTGAATAATTAAATGTTTTTGATCACTCTGTTTATATTACCTAGAACTGAAGTAATTCTGATCCTTCAGCAAACTTGAAGCACAGCATGGAACATACTGAAAGGCGCCAAAAGATGAAACATTTCAGTTTTGTGGTTCACATCTGTCTGTCCTGAGACCAGGAGACCATTATAATACACTTAGAGCATTTAAAAGCTCCTCAAAGTTGAAAGCCCTGATTAGAGCAGTATCTGTTCACGTGTGGGAGTCCTGCCTGTGCCAAACCTGGGAGCAAAGAGCCCTCGGGTCCCTCTTCTGTGGGAAAAGTTGTTAATGATGTTGGGTAGTGGGGGGAAAAAAAGGGGAAAATGTAATCAAGGAGACTCTGACACTGAAGTGGAAATAGCAGTGTACACATCCATCAGTTTGTACTGTTTTTACAGAGAGTATAAAATATTTAAACTGAAGGCATTAATCATCCTGCTCCTCCGTTCTAATCCATGGGAACCACAGGAGGTCACCAAATATGCATTTAATATAAAAGAATGAGAAATATTGGAGGGAAGAGTGGTGTAGTCTAAGAGCTAGAAATGCTAAGAGAAAAAAAGAAAATTTCAAGCAGAAATTTTGCTCAGAATGAAAATAGTTTTTTTTCATAATGTTCTGCTGGAAAATCATTACATTTTGGGCAGAAATTCAAAGTGTATTTAGAATTAGCTAAAAAAAAAATACCTAAGATGGAAATTGATTTTACTTCTTGATTTCTTTTTGAAGATAGTGCTGGATAGGAACATTCTTTATTTTGTTTATTTTGATAAAATCCCAACATTTCTCATGGAAAACAGATGCTTCTTGCAGAAGCCATTGCCAGGTTCACATTCCAGGTTTCCATCAGGTAATTTTGATGGATGTTTTAAACCCCTCACACTGCTGGGTTTTGTGATATTGCTCCCCAAGTTTAATATCTAAAAGTGAGAGGGGAGGGAGAGGGGATGGAGGTGCCTTTTGCTGCCTTCACTGGATGCTTTGGGTGTCAGTGTGGAGAGGAAATCCAAGGACTGAGGCAAAGCTGCACCTCTGTGATTTATCCAGTATT
The DNA here is from genome assembly GCA_013396695.1 of Sakesphorus luctuosus. Classification (NCBI taxonomy): domain Eukaryota; kingdom Metazoa; phylum Chordata; class Aves; order Passeriformes; family Thamnophilidae; genus Sakesphorus; species Sakesphorus luctuosus. The sequence continues at coordinate 900,251 of VWZD01004846.1, read as the reverse complement.
GTCTGAGTTTCCTGGAGTAAGCTTGGCTATTTATTAATTTAATTAACTTTTAATTAATTGAACTGGTACTACAATGGTGTGTGGAGCCAGAGCTCGCTGTGCTGGGAGGGAATAACTTGGTAGAGGGAGGTGAGGGGTGGGCAGGAGCAGATTCACTGCCCAGCCAAGGCATGGAAGGAGAAAATATTTCCATTATCCAGGGGCAGGATCCCATGGCTGCTGTAAGAGCTCAGAGGTGTGCAAAGCAAGAGCACAGAGCTCTGCTGTGCCTTGTGCCACCCGGGAATGCCGGGAGAGACAGAACACACGGCACAACTATGGCTTTCCAAAACCTGCTTTCAGCTTTGGCACAATACAGCCACTGTGGAAGAAGACATTATGAACAAAAAATACAGCTTGAAGCTTCAAGAACAGGCTGCCAGAATTATTAAGGAAAACATCAAAATGATGCCATTAAAAACAGATGGGGATTCTATAAAGTATTGAAAAGAAAATGTTTAATTATGAGCCTTATGCAAAACCCATCAAAGTTGGATTAATATTATAGTGCTGTTGCTGTAGAGGGTTTAAGTAGTCCGTGGTGGAACATTAATCTTTCACTCCTTTAAAAATAATGTTTTCCTTTTGTTGATGACAAATTCCATCTCTTCACCGGTGAAATCATATATCCAGATTAATAGCATCTAACATAATGAAATCAAAAGGCACAGGTAATATGGATTAGTTTAGAAAACAACAACAACAAGGGGAAAAAAAAGCCCCAAGGGGGAAAAAAGCTTCACTGGATGAGTGCTTTTGTCAGCATCACTGTTTTTCCTGTTGTTAAAGGATAAAGGGGTCGTCTCTGTTCACAGGTATCCTTGTCTGTCTGAGATATCTTGTCGTGGATGTACATCCATGCTGTTCCTAAAAATGTGTCAAACAGAGGATGCTTTACAAGTTTTTGGGGTGAGGGAGTCTTGTCTGACTCGAGTTTCTGGAATATTGCCCACAGCTGCACAATCTGAACACCTCTGGCAAAAAGTGCTGCTATGAACTTGCCTCTCCCAGCTCAGCTGGCTGGAACAGCCAGAAAGAGTTTCTGGGATTTTGTTTAATAAATATTTCTGAAGTGTGGAGTTGCTTGTGCAGGGAGGGTTCTTTTGAGAGTGCAGGACTGCTTTTCTCACCTCCCCCTTACCATGGCATGGCACTGTCCCCTTCGTCTGTGAGGGCTTTGGGCTGCCTTGGTGGATGCTCTGCCCACACAGACCAGGCACTGCACAACATTCCCCACCACTGCCAGGGTCTGTGCCACCCACCTGCATGAAGAGATTTGCACCCCAGGCCAACAGTTTCAGGGATTTTCCTTCTTCATCAATCAGTTTAAGCACTGCAGGAGGTGGCAAATCTTTTCACGCGTGCCACAATGCTTTTGAATTGCCCAGAGAGGTTGTGGATGCCCCATCTCTGGAAGTGCCCAAGGTGAGACTGGATGGGCCCATGGGCAATCTGATCCTCCTGAGTGGCATCCCTGCCCACGGCAGGGGGCTGGACGGAGATGAACTTTTCCAACCCAAACCATTCTGTGATTGTACAACTGGTTTTTTTTACTTGATGGGGTTGGGCACAGGTGTGAGGTGCTGCTTTGAGTTGGAGAAAACCCCAAAATGAAATCTTTCCCTGCAGCCTCTGTCATCAGTGTGTCTGAACTTGGACCTCTCACGTAAATAAGGAGAGGAGATTTTGTTCCCATGTTTTTTCTCATCACCTGTTGACTCTTCAGGACTGGGCTGTGGTGCTTGATGCTCTAACCCGTGTGTTGGGATTCACTGCCCTGGCCATCCATCACATCTTTCCAATGTTTGCAGCCAAATCTTTATGCCTGTGCCAAATCTTTATACCTGTGCTGTTTAGCATTCAGCTGTTTCATCAATGAACCATAGGGGCAAAAACTTGTTGCTATATTCACTTAATACTACAGGAACAATTTTTCTTCTTCCCTTTCGCTCCCTCCCTCCCCCAAATTAAAATAATCTGTGCTATATTGAATCACTAGGTACACCAAAAGCAGGCTCTTATTTTAGCAAAAATATCAACACTGACTGCCAAGGTAGATTTAAGGTATTCATTACAAAATATTTTGTCCTGGGCTTTAAGAATAATGCACTTTCACTACAAAGAAATGGTTACTCTGAACACTGGACTTTTTTTTTAGTTATTTACAATAGGTTTCAAGATTTAGAATTACCATGAAAGATTTACTTATATTGCAGTTCATGTAAAATTTAAAATCAATAAAGTAAATAAATTTAGCTTGTCTGCCTGAATCGATTTCCTCCTGTGCTAACGCAGCCCTGTAATACTGCACCTCCTTATCTCCCATGTCATCCTCCAGTGAGACTTCCAAGGCTGTGTTATCATGTCCTTTGCAACACACGGGCCTCTGAGTCACCCACTGCTTCAGTATTTCAGCCCTGGGTTTGAGCATTACCCTCCCCTGAACGGGGAGTTGATGGAGCTGAGAGCCAACCTCCTCTGCCTCGGAGCAGCCCCAAGGATGGAGAAAGGGAATGGGAATACTGCTGCCAAAATAGAGGCAGGTATCTGGGCTTGGATGCAGCCAAGACATGCATGGGAAAGAGTTGAGGGGTTCTCTGGCAGGGTAACCCCACTGGAGAGGGCTCCTTGGTTCTCCCACTTTTGTTTTTTTAAAGATGCCAATGCTTGGGAACAAACCAAAAGTCCTTTTTTAATTCTTATTTTATTTCTTTATTTAAAGTTTTATTTTTATTTTTCATTAATTTGTAGGATTTCAATGGTGATTAAAAGCAAATGTGCTCATCCAGCTGTTGCCTTGGTATTTCCCCCAGCACGAGAGATGGGGCGTGCACTGAAAGAGGAGCGACCCCAAGTGATGGATTTTCACTGTGTTTGTCCTCTTTTTTATATAGATGCCTTGGTCAGTTGGGAAAGGTGATACACCTCTGGGAGATGCCCTGGCATGACTGGAATGCTGTGCTGAAGGAAAGCTCTTGGTCACAAACGTGGTAGCCAGTTCCAGGCTTTCCTCTTGGCAGTCCCATTAGTGTTCCCCACGGAAGCACAAATGATAACCTAAACCATGGATCTACCTTGCAGTGCTGTCAAGTGTGCTCAGCAGACACAGCTGCACCATTCATAGGATTTGCAACAATAATAATCTAAAACTGATGAGCTTTAAAAACATTGGATTTACTTATTAAAAAAGGAAACACATAAATACAAATGCTTTGATTCTGGGTCTGGCAAAAGGGTAACTGTTTTTATAGCCACACAAACACTGTTCTTTTAAGGCAGTACTCTGGTTTCATGTGAAGTGAAATGTTCCTTTTTTATTACTTGTGAAAGAAAAGAAAATATCAACCCCATCTGTCAGTGTTGCTGTCGAGTTTAAGATGGAGGAACCTTCCGGAAGCTGCGAGAGAGATGTCTATAAAACGTTAGGCAGACTTTTTAAAGGAAAACGAAAAGGAGAACAGAAAACAGAAAAGGAGAGGATATAGTGATATAATAATAATAAAAAGAGGAGCAGATCTCTTTCTGGTTTAAGTTAGGATAAATTCAAGCGAAACCAGTGATGTTGTGCTGCATTTATACCAGTTCTGCAGCAAAACGTTTGTGTATGTACAAAACTCATGAATTTGAGCAAATAAATACAAGCTATGTAATCAGTTTTATTTATTTTCTGAGTCATGTCTGGTGCATGGAGGCAGAGGCTCCAGTTAGAGGAGTGGAGTTGTTCTTCAGGCTGGAGCTGATGGTGAACTTGGAGCATTAAGTCGCAGGAAGTTGCAGGATCCCCATTTTGTCTCTGCAGCCACTGGCAGTTTTGCCAGTGATTTTGAGCATGGTGTGATTCTTGCCCAAGTACAATTCTTGTACCATGCTGGCCAGCCTTGGAGAAAAGAAGATATGCTGGATTGGGTACGTGCATTAATGACCAGGTTTCCCAGATGCAAATCTGTACAACTCCTGAGGCTGTTTCTTGCTGGAAAACTTGGCCAAGATGTAGGGAATGGGCTAATTAAGAGGATGTTAAACACAGCTCTGCAGTAACAGCAGCTGACTGGCACGCTGTCTGGAACAGGAGGCTTACTGAGCCTGACTGTCACAAAGCTCAGAAAGGAAGAGCCTGTTGTTTTATTAACTGCAAAATCGTCTTTGATTGCGTTAGCAAGGCTGTCCCGCAGCAATGCAGCCCAATTCTCTGTGGAAGGCAGAGTGGGTGCCTGCAGGGGAACTCTGCTCCCAAGGTCAGCCTGGGCTCTCATTTTTCCCCCTTGTGTTTTGATAAAGAGCTCTGTGTTGTCAGAAGTGAGCAGTGGTGGTTGCCCTCCTAAGCACCTACGGATAGGCTTGAACAAGTACTTAGTTTAAAAACTACTGAGCATCAAGTCAAGAGACTTGTGTCCTGTTCTGCACTGCTGGGAATCAGAGCACTTCTCCTGGCGCCGAGATAAGGGCAAGGAAAAGGTCTGTAGTCACCCATTTAGAAATGGCTCAGAAATACCAGCCCAAACTTTTGAGATATTTTTCCTTTATCCTTTGCCTATTTAATAAATAGATAAATAATTAATTCCATACAGTGCTACTTTTAATTCTATTATCCCCTGTTTTTCCACTGAGGAGCGTAAGCTGCGTCCCTGCATGGGGTGGCTGAGGTTTAATTCTGCACCCAAGAAGTGGCAATGCTCTGCTGCTCTGCTGCTCTGCAGAACAGCTCAATCCATGCAAAGCAGAAATGCTCAGGACCAGCCAGGAATATTTCTGAGCATATGTAATCAGCACTGAGCTCGCAGACTTTATTTAAACCTTCAACTTTTCTACACTTTGACTGTCAAACATTTTAAGCCTATCCACCAAGTCATCCCTTCCACTCCTCTTTAGCTTTGTAAAATTTAGTGGTGGGGGTTTTTGTGTTTTTGTTTTTGTTTTTTTTTTTTACTACTTTGTTGTTTTCTTTTTTTCAAATAGTAAAAACACCATCTCTGCTCCCTGGGCAGGGAGGGGCACTGGCATCAGAGAGGTTTTACTCTTTAACATGAAGATGCTGAGCTGGTTCCCCAGTGCTTTAACTGTGCCTTTAACTCAGCCATCACCACGCTGTCTTCTGCCTGTCATTTCACAGAGTTCACGGGCATAATGTCACAGAAATATGAAGTTGTGATGTCTGTCACCATTTACTGACTAATACCTTGTGGTTAATCCAGTATTTCCTCTGAGAGGCGTCATATGATAACAGACTTGTTTCAATATTAATGGCTACCATTGTCTGATCCTGTTTGGTTTGGGGTGCATTAATTAGGATGTGGGAATAACTGAAAACAGATAAAGGGATGGGTCTGGCTGACAAACTGATATATTACTAACTTTGGAATATCAGCTGCTTATATTGATCCATCTGCTGGACTCCTGTATACACTCCTCCACTTTGAGTTGTAGATGAGATTAAAATCAAGTCTCTGCTCATCTTTCTCAAGATAGAGAAGATGCTGGAAGAGGGACATCATATCAAATGGACAACTTTGGTTTCCAGAGATGTCTGGTTTCCTTGCTCCCTCCCATATGTACAAACCCAGCTGTAAATATCAAATACTCAAAGTGTTTAAATCTTTGGGTCTTATCTCCACTGAATATTGGGAAGTTGCTGTGAACAAAGTATTTGTGCAAAAAGGGAAAATATGTGGTAGGATACCATACTTGATTTATTTGTATCTCTAGAAAGTTGTAAAGATTCCTACAATTTTTCTTTTTAAATGCCCTCCTAGAACCAAAGAGAGCATAAAAGTCAATATCTATAGTGCAAGGAAAATATGAGGGCATAGAGCAGGGGGATATAGTGATTTGGGACAAACTTGTCTTGATGCACTCTGTTCTCCCAGTTCCTGGAGGGGATGTAAAGGAGGTTCCCATCCTACCGTGTGCTGTGGGAAGCAGGATGGAAGATCTTAGCGATTGATGTCTGTGGGCAAAATGACAGGATTTGTTTTCTGAGTTGCAATTTCTGCTCCTATAACAGAGTTTGAAACGCAAAAAGATTTAGAAGTTTTTTAAATTACTGTTTCAGTCATTTTATTGGCAAGCTGGCCATTTCAGCTTGTTGATGGCTGTTTTCTGCCCTCCCTTCGTGTGTGTACACACAAGTCCTGTGTGATGCCGGGTACAAGTGCATCCCTCAGGGCTGCCGAGTTCCTCTTGGGCCAAGGGGCTGGAGCACAGGATTTCGCACGGTCCCAGCGCGCGTTTTCAGCGCTATCTCCAAAATCAGCCCCGCTCCTCCTCCTCCTCCTCCTCCTCGTTTATCAGCCAGAGCACACAGATAACATCCTCGTGACGTGGCCCTGACCTTTGTCAACCTTTGTTAAGGCTTCATCTGAAGTCCGGCCGAGTGTTTGTAAACAGGATGTAATTAAGGCTGGGAACTGACAGCGCCTGATGGGAGGACAATGCGGAGCTGGCGGGACCCGGGCTGTCAGATGTCCGCCCGCATTGTGCTGCCGGTGCCGTCGTGGTAATTGGTGTCCTCTGGCCGAAGGAAGTGCACTCAACTCGGATTAATCTGCCGCAGTGCGGAGGCCATCCCTGCGAGCCCGAGTGTTTCCTCCGATAAACCCCTCCGGCCCCTCGGAGCTGGGAGGGAGCCGGGAGGGAGCTGTGAAAGTCGAGACCGCGGTGACAGGTGCCCACCGAAAACTGGGAACAGGAAAGGTGTGGGGGGAGGAAAACTGGCAAAGACGAGACGTCTTCGCAGCTCGCCTTATCGGCCGGGCGAGCGGGAGAGGTTGTGGCTTTATCGCGTCCCGGGGCAGCGCAGCGAGCGCAGGAAGATGAGCGAGCAGAAGGGATGCAGATAACGCGGGACGCGGCTGGACCGGGATGCGGGAGCGCCCCGGCAGCCTCGGAGCAACAGTTTAATCCCACTGTTTGTCCAGGACAAAGTTTAAAGCACATACATATATACACAGACACACACATATATGGTACATACACATTTATATATATAAGTATAAAGCATATATATGCATGTACACACACATGTATAACTAAGGCTCGTATTAGAAGCAAAAATGTTTTTTTCTGAGTTTATAGTTATTTATTTTTTAATATCCTGTTCAGGTTTTGTAGCTCTTTTTATAGTCCTGTACTGGTGCATAGATGAGAGTAGAACTGACTGAAAGTAAGACTTGAAGCCAAGTATCCTGTTTTGTTTGTCTGCTGCTTGTCCAGGGATGAGGAAGAAGCTTGACTTTAAAATCTATTTTTCATCACCTAAAATTAGCAACTGTGTTTCAAAGTATATCCCTTTAATTTTTCACATTTACAGACCGACAGATGTCTGTCCACATTATTAACCTAAAGTTAGATAACTGTTCATGAGTGTGCATTGATTTAAGAAAGCATTTTCACTTTTTTTGGCATACATGTGCCTCAAAATGTTATGGCATGTTTTTCTTGTGGGTTTAGATTATATCATCAGTTTAAGGATTGTACTGATCCCACAATACTTAGGGTTTCTTCACTTAGTGTTTAATGAAACACACTGGATTCCATGTTCATTAGGAAATTCAAAAACTGTCATTTCAATATAAAAATATAAAGGTGACCATGAATATAAATCAGTGAATATATGAGAAGACATATGACAAGATCTTATTTAATATATGGAGCAGATGCTTTGGAAATTCATATAATGTTATGGCAGTTTCCCAGGGTAACATCCTTCACAACATGCAAGCACAGACCGTTCATTGAATGTTTTAAATGCTGTAATTTAGGGATGGAGGAGTCAGATTGTGCTGCAAATGAAATCAATAGCCAAATTTGTGTTCTAGTTTGCTCTAAGGATAGATGAGCAATAGTAGAGACGTTCCCCATATCCCAGCCCAAGGGCTCTGCCATGGCAGAAGGAAGAGGAGAAGGTGTTGGGAATGGCTGTACATCCAAATGCCAATGCGTTCTAGGGGAACTAGGAGAAACAAGGGCTCTGGTAACTTTTCCCCACTTTTTTTTCGTTCTGCCTGAGAAGGAAGGCTTAAAAATAAAAGAAACACTAAGCAAAAATCCACCTGTTCCCAGGGGAGAGAAATGACTCCCAGAAGCCTACAAAGAGACTAGAAAAAATACTCTTCCTCTCTCTCTATATATATTTATGTGTATATATATATATATATATATATTTTTCTGTGCGTGTATATAAGATGAATGAATATTTTTTTTCCTCAATATGAGAAGGAAAATAGAAAAAAAATATTCTTTGGCAGCTTTGAGAGTCATAGTTTACTCAGCTCAGAAATATGCATTAAAGTTCAAACCAAAGCTGACCAATCCTCCAAAGCTGCTTATAGCTGCAGATAGTGACATTTGTTTCCAGATGTTAATGGGAATAAGGTAGAATAGAACAATAATGCCTGGAGCCCGTTGAATGGAAATGCCTGTTTTGCTGTACTACGTTGTACATAGTTGTCAGACATCCATATCCCAGCGCTAGAAGGACAGGCAGGAGCGCGGCAGTGTCAGAAGGTTTGCCAGGTTTGGTTTTATGTACATGTGTGTCTCGTCTGCAGAGTGGAATATGAAGCAGAGCCCTTCACTCAGCAGCAGCAAATAAATACAAGAGAGCAAAGGGCTGAGTACGACGCCTTTGGGGAGCGGAGCAGGGCAGGGTAGAAGGGGAGGATGGACGGGAAGCTGCTGAGAGATGCAAAGGGGCTCATGGCTAAAGAGAGATGAGGCAAACCAGGGCAAAACGGTTCCACTTAACCTACCTAACCTGCTTAACTAAATAAACCCTCCCTGTGACGTGCAGCGGGGTTTCCCTCAAAGACCACTGTCATTAGATGAAAGAGTTAAAGACAGGACACTCCGAAAGAATTAACCTTGATGTTCAGATACGTTTTTGACGTGTAAATACACCTGCCAAAGAGAAGAAGGAACAAAATACACAACGCAGTGAACACAAGGTGTTTTATTCTTTGTTTGGGAAAGGGTGGGTTAGGGGTTTTTTGGGGGTAGGTAAATCATTTTCTTTTTAAATGAAATTCTGTTTGACTGCATGAAATATGAACAGTAATTAAATGCACAGTCTGTGGGCCTTCCATACTTTAAAGCTCTTTCTTAAAAAAAAAAGCCAACACAACTGCTCACCTCAGACAGGCCAATTACCCAAGAATGATGGAGTCAAGAGGAAAGTAGCTAAATTTCTTTACTTGAATGATCACAACCACAAGGCAGTGATTAGTCCCTGCAGCACCAGCGGGGATGTGGTGGGGACACTCACATTGGAAGACTTCAAATAGTCATTTCCTTGGTTAAAATAAAATCTGACTGCACTAAATAGACAGTTTTTAATCTCAATTGGACATCTGAAGATTTCTCAAGCTGTTGTTGGCTGCGGCAGAAACAAATTTTTCTGCTTTGTTGATTAAACCAGTGGTCTCCACCATTGCTTATCGGCCTGCGACGAGCTGTTCTTTTTAATTAAAAGTGAGCCACCACGAGAGAGCAATTAACAGCTAGTAATTACTGTGCTCTTCAGAACTGCAACATTTTGCCTTTCATTCCAATTATATAATGGACAAGTGGCTTTTTGATCTTCAAATTAGTGAGCTCTTGTACTATTTGTTTTGAGGCAGATTTGGAAGGTTAATGATGGCCTGTGGTGGCACTCTTTCCACTGACTGATGTAAGACAAGAAAAAAAGGGGAAGGAAACAGGAATAGTCTATCAAGAAATGCAAATGCTGCCTTCATGATAATGAACAGGAGAAACACAGGCAACTTAATATGCAGGTTATTTAATACAAACCGAATAAGCGCTCGTTTTGGTGCTAGCCCATGCTATGGAATTCTTTTTTCTTTTTCTTTTTTTTTTAAATAAAGTTTAATTAAGCATTTCAATATAGATTCTTTAGAGAATGACACATAACATTTAACTGTTTGATACTTGATTGTGTTTGCCTTTGATTGTGGCACCTATAGTTAAATGTTGTACAACATTACTGAGGCATTGAACTGTCCCTTAGGACACACGATGCATTGACTTGGTCTAAAATCTTTTAAGTAATAAGTCTTAATATATTTAATGGCCACTGTGCCCTTTGAGTACAAGGAGCCCTTACATCACAAACAGTTGTCTAATTTTAATTAATATTGATTTGCATCTCTTAAATAGAAACTATAATTGTTGCTGTTCTTATGGGTCTGTAATAATGCTGGAGGATAGACATGGGGAATATGTTGTATATATAGGAGTTTGCATTTTAAAGAAAAGATCAATAATATTGTTATTAGGGGAGATCTCTGCTCTTTTGATTGGAACTGCTGCAATCAGCTGAGTGGTGCTATGCTGACATACCAGTTGTGGTGTTTGTAACTGGTTGTTTTAAGCTGCTGTTATTACTGGTATTATTTTTCATGTACAAATACAAATGAGGTTTGCTCTGGTCTCAGCTCCCTGATTTTTTGGAAGAAGTCAGCAGCTGGAGTATTCTGCTGCCTCCTGAATGGATTAAGAATTTGGCATTTTACTTGTGCTGTGCATGGCTGGATTATTCACATCTGCACAGTTTAAGAAAACCATGGACACCAATGAACAGAAAAATTACAGATGTCGGGGAAAAAAAGTAGATATCTTCATTGTGAAGAAGAAAACACAAATCTCTTTCTGTGGATAGCTGAAACAACAAGACCTCTGTTTAAATTTCTTCACATCCATTGATTTGGTTTTAACTTGACTAAACACAGAATTAATTACACAAGTAACAGTAGGTGTGACAGAACATAGACAAACTTTTTCTTTTGGGCTGTTAAAGCTTTAGTCTTGCACTTGTTCCTGTAGAAGAGAAATGGACTGTTGATTTTCTTGAGGGCAGAATCAGGTTTGTATTGCTCAGTAGGTGCTGAAAATCAGTATAAAAATCAGGGGTTTTTTGGAGCATTTGGATGATGTTTTCAAATGTTCACCTAAAACCTGAGCTGGAGAATGATACTATAATTATGATTTTAAAAAAAGGCTCTGCAGCCAGTGGGCCAGGCTGGTCAGATGGCTTATGTTGTGGTGGGTAACTGCAAGCTGAGCTCTTGAAAATGTACATGGAGAGTCTCTTCCCATGTTCTGATGAGCAAAGTTTCCACTGACAGAATTTTAGCCTGTGAAGATCTTGGGACTGAACCCACATACTGGGCTTTGCAGGTGAAAGGAGTTAGAGAGCTGGAAAATAAAGAGGCTGATTAAAAATATTTTAAGCAGGAATAGGAACAACATACCTACATACATTTTGGAAAAAATACTTCAGATGCTTGAAAGTTTAAATCTCTTTAGAGGAGAGAGTTATGCTGTATTGGGACAAACGTTGACTTTTCAGTTCCAGGTTTGTTAAGGATCATGGACTGGTTTAGTTCACTGTCTAGAACAATCTTCCCAAGTGGTTCCAAGTCTGAAGGTGAGTGTGTTCTCTCTGTTCTGGGCAGTATGGAACCTCTCACACTAATACTTGCTATGGGCAGAGATGTCACCAGGGGGATGTTTCTCTGTATTGCAGAGATGCAAAGAAAGTATTAGAGCTGTGTTTTCCATTCTCTCTGATTCAAACTGTTTGAAGTGGTTCAGAGTCGCTCTGCTTTGGTTTCTTTCTTCACAACACGCTGGGGTTCCTCTTGGAGAGGTGAGGGGAAGATCAAGATGAACACAGGATGTCTGAGCCACTGAAATGAACTGGGATCATGATGGGGAAAATGGATAGAAGGGAGTAAAGGTTCAGACCTGTATCCAATAACATGCTGAGGGGATTTACAGAAGTGTTAGTAAAAGCAATTGGCAAAATCATTGAGATAATTGATGTTGCTTGATCGTGGACATTTCTAATACTTAATTCAATATAAATATAAACTTGACTGTGGGCGTAGCCCACAGGGCAAGGGTATGTTGAATGCTGACAGATCAGGAGGACACCCAGAGTGCACAGATTTGTTTAGCTGTGCAGGGTGCAATGCAGTGGAAACCAAACCTGGAACACTGATGTGCTTGGGTGCCATGGTAAGAGAGAAAAGGGATAAAGGTTCCATCAGTGGCAGTGCCGCTCTTCACTGCAGCGAAAGGCTCTGAGGATTTCTGAGTCTGGTTATTAATTCTGTAAAAGCAGGCAATGCTCTCCAGCCCCTTACCTCGCTGCTGCGATGGCCATGGACCCTCAACCAGACTTCAGCCCAGCTTATCCTGATGGAATCAGCGTGAGAGGAGGATCCGGGCTTTTGCTTCGACTCCTGCAAACTCTTCCCCATATATCTACATCCTGGAATCTGAAGGCAAGCCCTGGCAGCAGCGCCTGCCGTGCGGTTCCCCTCCTTAAACAATATATTCCCTTGATCTGCACACATCTGGTGACTCCTGTTAATGGGAGTTACACATGCTGGGTAAGAGGAGACTAAACCTTTCCTACACTTTTACTAGTGAAATACTGGAAATGGGATGATGGCAGCCAACTAGATTGTGAGGAGTCTTGTCAGAAATATGATTAGGAGTTCGTTTCCATGTGGCTCACACAGTAACAGACATGAGCCTCAAGCCAGAGACGAATAGTACTTAATATCTAGAAAAGGCGAAGTGTTCTCTGAGATGTTTAAATGAGAATTCCAGAGTGGATGAAAATTGGCCTCTGAGGGAATAACATTTTCTTTTTCTTCATAACTGTGGATAAAAATTCCAGATAGATCATCAGTATGTATATTGAGAGGAGATCACATTCCAGTGATATTGCTGGAAAATTCAGTAGCAATGTATTTTTCATTTTTAATTTTTTTTTTCCCCTTGCAAATTTTTTTCTTGGATTTTTGCCATATAATGCAATAAAATGCACCCATGAGATACAGGAGATTTAAAGTCTGTTGGTGTTCATTACATTACATGGAGTCACACAGAATTTAAGGTCCTATACGTTAGTCTGCTTCTGAATCAACACAGGCAAGTACATCCAAGGCAGAAGAAGCAAAACCCTGGATGCTTCTGCTGTAGCTGGAAATATGAGAATAAGTCTTCTGGATGTGTATTTATTTTGGAGTCTCAGAAGAACCCAATAGTAGCAGGGCTGCTTTATGTGAGGCCTGGAGTGAAAGAATATATATATATTCACAAAAAACCCAAGAGTGATCAATTTAACTTTCATCCTTTCTGCCTTGGCCTGTGTTGCTATCACAGCTCCTGGGTGGAGCAGAGCGAGACTCCGTGAGGAGCTTGAAGAAAATTGAAGTAAAAATCCCTGTATTGCTATGGAAGATGATAATACCATTTTAAATTATAAATTGCAATATGTAAATTTTAGAGAGAAGAGCTCTACTCGAGTTCATCTGGCCCGTTCTCTTCTGCAAGGTTTTGTTCTCCAGGGTTTTATCTGGTTCTGTTTGCTGTAGTCAGGCAGCTCTTCTCATGGCCATGTCCTGCTCAGATATGGCAATGCTTGAGTTAAAAACAGTATTTCTCAGTACAGAGGTATTTGAAAATTGTCTGCAGATTTGTCTGAAAAATGGCAACATTGAGGCAACATTAAGAATAATATTTTTTCTCAATAGAGGAAAAGGAAATTTCTTCAGACAGTTTTGAAGAGTTCAGCCTTTGAAAAAATCAAAAATAGATCTTTAAAAAGATGCAATATCTGTCACTTGTTTTGTGACACACCTTGATTTTTAATAGGTGCATAAAAAAGTATTTGCAAAGGTCCTCCAAAATATTTGGAGACCTGTCTATGACATTATTTTTTTGGTACTCTTTCTTCACAAATCCAATCCCATGTTACAAAATCATTATTTTCTTTTAAATTGCATTTTTGCTTAAATTTCCTTCAGGTTCCAAACATTCTCCCCATAATCAGGTTCCTCCATCTCTTTCTCTGTTTTGGGTGTCATATGAAGAGATACTGAGATCTTCATGGTTCATACTGGAAAAACTGCAGTGGGTTATTTTTTTGGCTGGAGCTGATGGTTATTAAATCCCTCTTATTAATGCAGCTTTGCGGATGTCTCTCCTCCAGTGAGCACCGTGTGCTAATCTCTTGTTCTTCCAGTGTATGCACCCATGCCTAATGTGGGGAAACAGGCTTAAACCTGTTAAACTCATGTTAAATGCTCAGAGTTGGCTCTTACAGCTGTCCACATCCAAAGGTGGGAGGGCATCCCAAAGCCATCCCAAAGCTTCCCTAACACCACCAGTGATGCAGAGTGTGACCAGGAACAAAGCATTTTGAATTTAGCTGCATATTTTAAGGTTGGAGCTTTGGCTTCTGAAGTTACCTGCTAATGTCATTGCTCCAGGCAGGTTGTTTTAAACAATCACAGAATCATCCAGTGGTTTGGGTTGTAAGGGACCTTAAAGCTCATCTCATTCCAGACCCCCTGCCATGGGCAGGGACACCTTCCACTGTCCCACGTTGCTCCAAGCCCTGTCCAGCCTGGTCATGGACACTCCCAGGGATGGGGCAGCCACAGCTTCTCTGGGCACCTGTGCCAGAGCCTGGCCACCCTCCCAGGGGAGAATTTCTTCTTAATATCCCATCTAATCCTGCTCTCTGTCAGTGTGAAGCCATTCCCCTTGTCCTGTCACTTCAGACCCTTGTCCAAACTCCCTCTCCAACTCTCTTGTAGCCCCTTTAGGTACTGGAAGGGGCTCTCAGGTCTCCCTGGACCCTTCTTTCATCCAGGTTGAACAACCCCAGCTCTCCCAGCCTGTCTCCATAGAAGAGGTGCTCCAAGCCTTATGATCATCTTTGTGGCTTCCTCTGGACTTGCTCCAAGAGACCCATGTCCTTCTTATGTTGGGGACCCCAGAGTTGGATGCAACACTCCAGGCGGGGTCTCATGGGAGCAGAGTAGAGGGGAAGAATCACCTCTCTCAACTTGCTGCTCACGCTGCTTTTGATGAAGCCCTGGAAGGTGAAAGGGAATGTGGCCTCCTTGGCTGGGTCCAGGCTGCTTGGAGGTTCGTCTTGTGTACCTGTGAAGCAAATCTCTTGAAACAAATCAACTCCCAGCTTTGGGAGCCTTCGCTTTTAGTGAGCTCAGATGCTGTATCCTCACCCAGGGTTTGTCTGTGGAGCTGCCTGGTGAACAGATGTGGTGCTTCTCTATTTGGGGAGTACAGAAATGACATCAGATGCAGAACATGTTTGTGCTGTGCCATCATAGCCTTGTTTTCCATTAGAGGCAGCAGAAGCCAAAGGTGCCCATGGATTTGGTAGCAGCAGGAGCTACCTGAGCTAATTGTATGTGGAACTGCTCGGTGCTTTGCCAGGGTGGAACCACAGGAGACTTGGAAAACCATGCAGTGGACTGTAAATTAATTGAAATTTTGTGTAATGGCCTCTGTTTTTCACAAGTGTAAGTTTTATCTGGTGTGGTGACTTGTAAAGCATGGTTTACCTTTGTGCTGTACTACTTTTCCTTGCTCTCTGTGAAATGGGAGATAATGTCCTGGTTGTCCAGCCCCTTTCCAGTAAATTTAAAACTTTTGGTTTGCACGCTGATGGCTTTAACTTTCATTGTTCTAGGGAATATAATGCACATTCCTGGGAAAATACTCTTTTTCCAATAGAGGGAGTGTTAGTGCCAGGCAATGCCCTTCTTTCTCACTCTCTTTGCATCTTGTAAACTTACCTATAAGCAAATAAAGTGTGTGTTGTGGTATGGTGCTGTTTGGGCTGAGTTTGCACCCTGCTCTGCATCAGCTCACTGAGCCAAGACATACACACACAAAAAGATCAATCTGTTTATAACAGTGGAGTGAGGTGAAAATTGGTCCTCCCAGAAACCTGCCTCCAATGGTCAGGCTGAGTCCTCCTCTCTGTCACCCTGCACATTCGTTTGCCTAATCTCTTGCCGACAAAAAAGTCATGTTGGCTTCCAGAAGTTCTTTAAAAAAAAAGTTAAAAATAAAGAAAGGAATTCAAACGTCTAATCCTTGTCACCTTCCACTGAGAAGGCTGGGGGTGGGGTGGGGTGGGGAGGAGGAGAACAGCCTCAGCTCTCGGAACAAAACTAATCTAAGCCCCTTGCATGTCAGACAAAGCCTGGAAGGGGATGCCTGTCTGGGAGCAGCAGCTGGGCTATGGACCCCAAGCTCTCTGCTCCAGTCCTTGAGCTGCTCAGCCACTCTGTGGGGAGGTGGGATGCACCGGGACATCTCCCTCCCCAGCCTGTGGTTTTCCTTAGATAAATCACAGACCCCCAGCCCTGTGGCATTTGAAAAGGAAGGGGATGGTTAAAGGCAGGGTGGAGGGTAACAAGTCGGCATCCAGCACGTATTTGGGATGCCTTGATGAGTGCATTGAGTTTGTACAGCATCAGCTTGTGGAAGCTCTTCCATCCCAAGAGCATCACTTTGCTTTCCCTTCCCTGGGCTTGCTGTGCAGACTTGGCTGCTTGTTTGAGTCCTTTGGGCCAAGTTCTGCTCCAGACTCAAATGACACTGAAATTTGCACTCCTGCTGCAAGTGAGATCAGGATCTGATCTGATCTGAACTTCATCTCTAGCAGCTGCCTTGACTGGGAGTTTACCTTCTGAGCAGGACAGGCAGCCACTGATTAAAACCCAAGTCAAGGGGGCAATGACCCCCTATTTACTGCCTGCCCTTCGGCAGTCAGGAGGGTCTAGAAGTCAAACTCCCAACTTCTGGAAAGGCTGTGGGAGTAGAGGAGACTCTGGAGAAGTCCCTGGAGAAGCTGGGAGCAGTGCAGCAGTGTGGGGAGGCAGAGGAGGGTGAGCAGAGTGGGTGTGAGCTGCGCTGTGTCTGCCCAGTGAAAACAAGGGCTGTAAATCCAGCGTGAATCATGGAAACAGAATTAGCTTAAAATTATATTTTCAAAGTGAAATATTAGTAGTTGTAACAGTTTACTTTTGTCACAGAGTCATGTGCTGCTGAGATTTTTAGGAAACTTTTCCTAGTAATTTAGCTTCAGAATATATAGAATGTGCTGTGATGTCTTTAATGAGGAGATGTAAAAGTGTGTGCTGTGGGACCTGTGGGTTCAACACCGAAACAGGCAACAGGCATTTAAAATGTAAAAGGGAGATTTATAATGTTTCTAGTGGCACAGAATGATAAAAGCCAATGACCAAAAGTATAGAAAATTAATTTAGATAGAAAAGGTGAATCCTTGTGTCTGTCTCACATCTGCTGTTCTGGGATTTCTGCATAAATCTATATGTTTTGGTTCTATTTAGTGCTGTGGGTACTTTGATTAATTTAGCTACGTGTTACTGTCATGTTGGGCACATTCATCTTCTGTCTTGAAGCATGTACTCCTCAGCCTCTCTATCATTCCACCCCTTCAGGCCTTATTTTCATCACATTTAAGGGAACTCTCCCCTGCCTGTCTTTATCTTGTTAGGCTTTCAGCAGCTTAAGTTGAATCTTCATTCTTTCACTCTTGCTGTCAAACCTCCTTTGCCAAGTTATCTCATTTTCCTATTCATAACATCTAACCCATTATATTTAATACTCAGACACAATTGCATCTGAACATTATGTAGGATTTGCCAGCACAAATACTTGTAAATGAAATCAGACCACCCCTGGAAGGAGCAGTGTTGGCTTTGCCTTGCCAGTGTATTTTAAATTGAAAAATGCCCAAGACTAAATCCAGTCCTGGAGAAAGCAAAGTCTGAGAGCTGAGATGGATTTGACCCTTCAGTACTGAAAGCTGGAAGGTTAATAATGATCACATAACCTGATATGAAGCAGAAATTAGTGTCACAACTGTCCCAATGGGTGTGTGTGCATCTACAGATGACAAAGCCCTTTACAAGGATGGGTGAATAACAACCTGCATTCTGCAGCTGGAAAACTGAGGCAGGGAAGTCGAGGGACTTCCCAAATCTCAATAAGCCAGCAGTGTTGAGCCTGTGCTCAGGGCTGATTTTTCGCAGGAGGGGATCCAAGTCTCCTGTCACGGTGGCAGTCCCTGGATCCTCAGCCCCAGCGTCACAGGTTCATCCCCATCGGACAGGAAAGTTTGCTGTTTTTCTCCCTCTGCTTTTTGAAGAGGGGCCACTTCAGCAGCAGATACTTTGACTAAACAAGGAAAATTTAAAAAAAAAAAAAAAAAGAAAGAGCGTGACTCCTGGGTTAAGCACCCTTTTTGGCAAAGTGCTATTGCTCTTGCACCTTTCGGAGGTTGCAGCAGCAGAGGCACTGCTGGCCATCCCAGGGGCTCCTGCTCTGTTTCTGAGGTGAATCCCAATGTTTCTGCCTGTTGCAAGAGCTGGGTCAGTTTGTGAAAGATGATATATGAATTAGTTCCTTCTGGTAGCGCTGGACAAAACTCAGTGACCCAGGAAATGTTTTCCTCCCCTTTATTCCTATAACTGCCTTCTTTTGCTGGCAAGCTGACCTTTTTAAATGCTTCATCCTTTCCCTCCCAAATGTGGAATTTCCTCCCAAAAAAATCATTCTGGCTCAAGCCCCAAGGCTGGTCAGACTCAGTACAGGCTAGAAATGGGTTTTGATAGAGGACAGCATCGTGGTTTTGGCAGAGTGTGCTGGCCTGGGAGAGCACAGTGGGGAATTCTGCAGTGCTGGGGCTGGGGGATCCCTGTCTCCCCCTGGGGCTGCACTCACACTCCTCAGTCGCCTCCAAAAGGGGTTGAAGTGTTTTCTCTGTACATTGCTCTATTTTTAGGAGGAGGAAAAGCTATTTTAAGCTATGCTAAAATGTTTTTATGGCTCTTTCTGAGCCTTCTGTAGCTAGTTGGTCTCAGGATAATTAAGGCATTTGGCCTTACAAGTGGAAGGATTATGAAAACAGTTTCAGTGATTTCTAGAAGTGCTCCAACGTATTCCTAAAATAGGAATTTTTTTGCTTATGTGTTTGCTTTCGATTTTTGTTTTTCCAAATGAATGATGCTGTGTGAAAACACACAGTCTGCCACTTTCACTGGGGTGCTCTGACCCAGCCCCTGAGAGTGGAGAGCACAGTAGTGCATTTCCTAGACATTAATATGCACTGCTTACATTATTTTTATTAGCTGGAGGGATTAAAATATCTTTGTTAGCTTCTACTTAGCCTTACTGCTGGCAAAAGCCACTGGAAGATTTATATGGGAATTTTTCTTGGATAGAAGTAGGAAAAGAGCTCAGATTTGGGGCTCAGGGACAATCCACTGCCTGTGGGATCATGGCACTGAAATCACACTGCAGTTCACCACCATCACTACACCTTCTAAAGTGATGATTAATGTCTTACCTCTGCTCTTCCTGCTAGAACCAAGTCAGCTAAACCAAAATATTTCCATTAAAAATGAATATTTTCTGTAGCACGTAGGTGATGTAGAAATGTTACACACCCACTGGGTTTGGGATGGTATCAACCACGGTGTTACAGGATCATCTGCATTTAAAAGAGTGGATAAAATAGATGGGATGAAGCAGCAGAAAACAAAAAATACCACTTTCAGGGCCAGCAGAGTAAAGGGTTCTTGTGGTCCAGTAGGGATGTGTGGGGGCTGTTTGGCTGTGGGCAGGCCAGGCTGAGCAGTTGGTACAAACTGGTGTTGATGCTGTTAACTGTAACACAGGGTTGGAAAGAATGAGGTTGGTGATGGCCCTTTATGGCCAACAATTTGCTCTCTGGAACATATTTCTAAATTCTCTGTAATAGAAACAAATAGAGATTTAATAATGTCAGATGAACATGTAAATAGAATAATGTCCTAAACAATCTCATTACAGGTCCTGGTGCAGTCAATATAATCAGTCTGAAACCTGGCAAAAGGATAGAAAAATACCCCTTGTGCAAAAACTACATTTATTCCAATATTTCTAGAACTATTAATATCATTGACTTGAGGCACAAATACAGGTTAGTGCCTTTGGGCCTGGATACCTTAAACATTAAAATTTATTATTATTATTTATTTTTATTAGCTTCACGTGGCAGAAGATTTATAATATTTTAGTTTTTATTAAGTACTTGTGGTTTTTAAAACTGATCGTAATTGTTGCTGGGCAAATCTCAAAAGGGGAAGAGGATTGGTTGGTTTAGTTTTGATTAAACTCTCAGAAGTTTGGGCATTTGTCCAAACTATCTCAACCTCCTGCATTTCTAATATGGGTCTGCATATCTTCAGAGGGTAGACTTTTATTTTTCTTTTTATCATTTCCTTTCCTTTTTCATTTCTTTTGTGAAGGTTCCTGTCCTCCTTCTGTTTGGGTCAGACACATGGTAGAGTATTTTGGTGTATCTGCTTCTGAATATGATCTGGGAAAGGCAGCCAGGAAGAGAGTTCAAAAAGTTTGCGGCAAGTAATTAAAAAGAAGTTATCTGTATCCTTTAGCTGTTAACCCTTAAAATCCCAGTTCAGTTTGTAATCTATGCAATGAAATAGTCATAGAATCATAGAATATCTAGAGTTGAAAGGGACACATAAGGATCATTGAGGCCAACTCCATATATGTCTGTATTTTGCTGCAGACACATCATGGCCTTTCAGAGGTAAATCATTAGATAAATATTTTTAATAGAGACATGAATAGAAAAATATAAACAGTTCCTTGTTAACAGAGTGTATTTTTGTCTACTTAGCTCTAGTGCCACATATTTCAGTGATCTTCTCACTCACATTCTTCAGCACCATGCATGAAGAACATCTTCACATTACAGGTCATTTTGACAAATATAAAGTAAAAGCTTTTCCTGCAGTGCTGCCACATTATATTACAGAAAAATAGGTCAGGAAATATCCTTCTATAGCTCCCTGTTAATTCAGTTCTGCAAATTGAATCCTGTCTTGGAAGCAAAAGACAGACAGGTTCTAGAGCAGTGCACCTTTTATTTTGTAGGTGTTTTTTATACACATACAGATGCATGAAATTTGTTTGTCTCATGGTTTTCAAAGTAATTTAAAGGAAAATTTCTGTGTAATTATTTTTGTGCGAATGTATTTTTCTAATTCAGAAGAAATCACATCCAATATGAAGGTTTTTAACCCTGGTTCATGGAAGCATCTCTGTTGAAATTGTTTTTATCTGGCAGGTTTAAGGCACCTGTTGCAGCAAGTTGTTACCATGGACTTGTTGGCACAGTCAGAGCACTCCGGGACCTGCATGAGGGTCTGGGGCTGTCAGTGCTGTCACACACATGTAAAACCATGTCTGTGTGTGCTGCTCTGGGTGTTGCACAGTGTCCATGGCCACGTCCTTCTCAGAGTGGTACAGGGTGGCTTTGAACAACTGCTGGTATTTCCCTTATTCCAACTGGTGCAAACTGGCTGAGTTCTTGGAAGCAGCCTCGTTGAACGGGTGGGCTTCCCTTACAGGGTCAGTTTGGGTACAGGCAAGTGTTGAGAAGGAGACGCGCAGTTTTCCTTTGGAGTTTATCCCTCATGGTTTGGAGAACCTGGCTTTCTCCCTGATGGAAAACCAACATGCTTCCTGCCCTCCTGCAGGGACAAATGTGTCCTCAGTACCTGCTGTTCCCTGCAGCACGTGCTGGGTTTGATCCTTGGTTCAAGAGCTGTGCTCGGCTCGCCTGCTTTGTGGAAGTTTTTAGTGGAGCACTGAGCAGACCTTTCTTCCTTTCTTCAGCAAGACCAACTTTCTCCATTTCCTCTCAAGCACAGACTTTTGCTGTTATAATTGTGCAATTCCACCTGGGTTAAGACTGAAAAGTGTTTCTAATTGGATCCAGGCTAATATCAGGCCAGCACGCAGTGGTTTTCCAGTGTGCCTGGGACATTCCACCCTTTGCCAAGCAAAAGGACACACTTTTTGCTGTAAAATCCCCATGATTTTCACTTGGGAAAAAATACCTTTTATTTTTTCCTTAAGAAAACCAGAACAATACATATAATAAAAATATTTTATACAGAGCTGTGTTTTGATAGTTTGGGAATGATGCTTTACTAGACCAGTTTCTGGTCACTGGTGGGTGTTGGTGGTGCTGATAACTCTGCACAAACCCACCAGCCCTGTCTGAGCTGCAACCACCAGCGTTTGCATTCGGTCACCTTCTTCAAGTGCTGAGTTTTAAGTGCTGCAGCACTGTGTAGTTTTATTATTTTAATAGATGAGAGAGGCCTGTGATCAATAGCAGGGATGCTTTTATCTTAATCATCCATCCCTCATTCATAAATATGGAGATTTTCAGCCTCCCATAATATTGCTTGGGATTTTCTGTGGTGTGGTAAAAAGGACTGAAGTAATTTCACCATCCCTAAAATGCCATAAAAGTGGTGTTCAGGTTAATAATAATATTGCCAACCATATTATTGTGCATATCTGTTTAAAGGGTGTTGGGAATGCCATAGTGGGAATACATAAAGTCCATTTTCCCTGCTGACAGTGTTCTGCCCCCAACCCTCCTGTGTCAGTTCAGGATGACACACGGAAAGTGCAGCACTGAGCCAACACACCAACCTGTAAAATACATGTGTGGGTATTTCCTTGACCAAATCAGTGACCTTAAGCCCCCCTAATTTCTCTGAAGTGAAGGCTCAGATCTAACATGTCTGTTTTTCAAAACTGGAATTAATGATTTTGTAAATGGTCAACTTTATTATTTATTTAGGGAGCATGCCAGAGTTGGAATCTGTTAAAAACAACCAGTAACATTTGTTAACCACTGAATGAAAGGCAAAAGTAACATTTGGTGATTTTTTGTTTTACTCATCGATTTCTAATACATGAGTGTAAAAGATTTTAAGATAATTTCTTAGTAAGAACATGGACTTTTATTGTGACAGTCTGCCAGGTCTTATAAGCAATTTATTACAGAGATAACAACCAGCAAGTGTCTAAGTGCCTCTTAGCTTTCACACTGCTGGAAATCAGTTTTAAGGGGGATGAAACAGCCAGAATTTTCAGCCATTGGTAGGCAAAAAAAAAGGCACTTGCACTCTTCTGTGAGTGTGGGGTTTTAGGTGAAAAAATAGTAGTAATTTTTTACTTTTGTATAGAGGCAGGAGAAACAAGAAAGAGGAGTAAAAAGAAGTCAGGTGGCAGTGGTCAGGGCCCACATCTTCTAGGACGAGTAGACCTCAAGGCAGGCAGGGTGATGCTGAGGATGGGAACTGAGGATGTGGCTCTCCCTTTGCCTTCGCTGCTCCTGCTTCTCCACAGGCACCTTTTGGGCCTCACAGCGCCCTTCCTGGGCAAGGGGCTCAGGAGGAGACACCCCAAAACTGCAGGTGAATGAAGATGGGATCAGGGCTCCTTAGCTGAGAATAAAAATACACAGAACAGGCTAAACTCTGCATTTGTGATACCCCTTTCCCTCACTTGTTATCTGCATTTTCACCATGTCTAAGGGAAAGTTTATAAATGCTCTGCTCGAGGCTTCTTTATGGAAAAGCTGGAATGAAACAGCACAGAGTACAAGCAGAAGTTTCAGACTCGCTGGATGTCTCTTTCTGTCAGATGCCACAGTGTCAGGCTCAAAGCCATTTGTCATCCCTGAATTTCATTATCTGCTCCTTCCCTGTCTTTCAGTCTCACTTTGCTAGGACATTTGTTCACCGTTGACCTCCCTGACAAATAATACACCTTAATTATGTTGGCAAGAGGGGATATGTCATTCCTGGGCCACTTTAATTGTCTATCCGACAGGCATCCTGCTGCGGCGTGGAGCTTCCATGGTATTTTGACCACGATTGCCTGCGTATCTCTGGGCTTAAAAAAAAGAATAAAAGGAAAAAAATAAATCACAACTTCTGTTTAACTGCATGGTAACATCACTTGGTGATTTCTTTTAACAGTGATTTTAAAAATTTGTATCATTGGGGCCCTTCTATTAT
>VWZD01004846.1:866459-871459 GCA_013396695.1 Sakesphorus luctuosus | reverse complement strand
GCTTTGAGAGATCAAAATCTTGCCTGTTATTTCCAGGAGACAAATGATGTGTCCCACTGAATACAACAGGTGCTGCTTCAAGGACAGAAGTGTCTGATACTAAAAAAAAAATAGCACTTTCTTAACTTTATGGGAATGGCTTTCCATGATGAGCTTAAAAAGTTACATTAATTATCTGCTTCTCTGAAGCAGCCAGAAGTGTCACTTCCACTGATATCCAAAGGTTTGTGTTGGCAGCTCTGACAGCTGAAGGAGGGACTGGCAGAGGGGTTGGCACCACCCTCATCTGGATAAGAGGCACCTGCAATTCCTTGATTGTTGGCCAATACTGTAATGGAGGGGACATTTTCCTGAGAGGACATCAGGTGTCTGTGCTCATCCCAGGATAGGATGGGTGGTGCTGGAGAGGTTTCCTGAGCAGCACTGGCTGACCTGCTCACAGCCACCTGCACAGGGACGCAGGTTGGGTCAATCTCAGAAATGGGCTTGTTTTTTGGGCTTCATGTATGTAGTTCTTTTTTTTTTTTTTTGAGTACTAGTGACGTTAATCTACAATTTGTATGTATGTTATATGTATATTAAAATTTTTATATATAGGGTTTAAATATCTAAGCATTAAATTTTGATGCAGGCCTGAGCTGTGTGCCCTGCCTGCTGCAGAGGGGCTCAGCCTGCTCATTACCATCACAGTTTTCAGGTGTTCAAATTACACAACTCAGTTCAGCTGTGAAAGGCAGATACAAAGTTGGCTGAGGGTGCTCAGGAGTTCTTGGCCAGTGTCTGTAGCGGAGGTGGAAGCTCCTTCTCTACCTTTCAAGCAGGTAGGTAATTTTGATAATTTTATGTAATCTAAGTGCTTAAACTAAGTTCTCGTACAAAATTTTAAACTTCGTCTAGTCTGTGTTTATGTAAATTAGTACCTTTATTAGAATAACAGTCCTTCAGTTTTTCCCTCTATATTTTATGCATCTGTAAAAAGAAAAAAAGTTCCTTTTCTCTTAATGTTGAAATGGTAACTGGCCTTTTGTGGCCTGACCCTGTGCTGTTTTCTGACTCTACAGTGCTGCTCTGAAATTTTGATAGCAAACTTTTCTCTGCATTTTTTTAAAGATTCTTTAAACTTCTTTTAAGTTCTTTCCTTTAATTTTTTGTGAGTCTTGAGGTCATCTCAAATACAAGTCCTAATCTGAGTGGTTGTGACTGTAGAGGGAAGTCTGTATTTGAATGTGATGCTTTAAGCTCATGCCTGATGATTTTTCAAGAGGGGCAGGTACTGGGGAAGGTACAGCAGGAGGGAAAAATTCACAGAAAGGTCTTTGGTTGCTGCTCCTTCTGTGCTTCCAATGCCCTTCCCCATTGTTGGAGTGGCACCCTTGATATACCAAATGGGGTGAGTGGCAGTCGTGCCTGTGCAACTGTGAAAAAAGTTTTCTTAAGGTGACTTTCAAAATTTTGTCATACCAAAGCACGAGTAAAATGATTAATTAGGTTAAAAATTGTGTGCTTAAACATTGAATTTTTTTCATTTATTCTGGATATTTTGACTTCTCCCATCCTCCACAAACGAGTGGAGAAGTGAACAACATGAGGCTACAGGTTCAATTGTCAGTAGATACATCTTTGTTGTGTTCGCTTTGTTCCCTTCAGTAACACCTGATTTTCTGTTTAATTGGTGGAAAATAAACAATAGTGATGGAATGAAGGAAGGAGACACAAATTTATTGCTATGAAATTTTATCCTGTGTTTTAGAATATTGTTGAATTTCTTCAGCAGTTACTGTAGTGGGAACCTAAATTGTTCCATTCTGATATCTAAAGTATTAATAATATTTATAAATATAAAATGTAGCTGGGGGACACTTCAGGCTTTCTCTGCCTTAGTGGAGAAGGGATGGCTTGTCCCAAAAGCAGTGGCTGCAAGACACTCTTTGTACCTTCCCTTGCACCAGGTGGGGAGCTCTGAGGCAGAGCTGGGGTGAAGTGGAACAACAGCTGTTTGGAGTTTCTGTGATTAGGATCCTGCCTTCCAACAAGCTAAAACTCATCGGGGGTGACTGTCCTTTAATGTTCTTCTCAAACACCAAGCTGAGGGTTTTTACCTAATGTAGGACTTTGTGTGGGATTTTTGCCATGTGCTGGTTTAACTGCCCTGCCTCGATGGACGAGGCACTGGAAGCAGTAGGTAATAATCCAGAGTTGCTTTATTTTCAATATTTAGCATATTGACTGCTGAGCACAGTAGTTTTAGGTTAGAAAAACATGTGCAAGGAGTCCCAGCTGTGCTGCTCCAAAGGAGTATCCTGTGTCAGGGTGTTTGTGATGCTTTGTGTGTGTCTCAGACCAAGCCTTACTGTGCCATCAGTGAATGGTGTGAGATTTGTGCCTGGGTCGAACTATCAGTAGAATGACGTTGTCAGCTGCTTTGCTGTGGAGACAGTGACATCCTGGGGAATGCAGAGGTCTCTGCTCCCCCAAGAAAGCTACTGATGAGCCCAAGTGGAGAGATACCACCTTCTTTCTGATATTTGCTCAAGCCATGGGTTGGGTTGATTGTGGGAACTGCTGGTGGCAGGGGCTTAATGGGAGATATTTCTCTCTCCCAGCTGCTAATTAAACAGTGCTTTGATTGTTATTAGGGTCGAATTGGGTCGTGCTTTTAAGTGTTGATCTGTAACCACAAATACCTGTTGCTGACTTGTGTTTTAGTCAGAGTTTAGGCACAGTTTTCTTGCTGCTTTGAGGCTTTAAAAACCACATTGGATTCAAAGGAAGGGCTTGTGATAATGCTGTACCACTGCCTTTTTTTCATTCAAGATTTTAGAGGTGGAACTCTGTCCCTCTCTGAGCTTAAATAGGTTTTTAGACACACTCCTTGTGTCCCATCTGCACTTTAGGTGTAATGCTAACTCCATATCTGGAGTGCCTCAGGGAATGGGACAATCATGGGTAATTCACTTTTGGTTTTTAGTTATTTAAAACATCTGTTTAAAGATCTTCCCTAATAGAATATTGCTTCTTAATGAGTAGACCCTCTTGTTATGGGACAGCTTAGTGCTGTTAACATTTTTCTCTCTTGTTTGGCTTTATTAGGTGCTATCTCCCATGGCTATCTGTAAAGCCAATTAGTGGAGAAAATAACAGCCATATTAATCTCCCAGAGCAGTGCAAGAAAAAGAGTCATAATATCATAGGGAAATTGTTCTAAGTGTGAAAAATTACCCACTTTGTCTATTTCATTTTTCTCAAACTCCAAAATTAATGACCTTCTGAAAAAAAAGAGAGATATATTTATCTCTGTATAAAGGCAGAGATTTGATGAATGCTAAAGAGAAACCAATAGAGCTTTAATAAAAATGTATGTCTGTAATCCTATGAAATCCTATGAATCCTATTCCAGAGTGTTAAACTGCTGATTTGTATCTCTGTGTCAAATATAATTACAGGCAAACAGGAGCCGTGTTATAATATCTATTAATCAAGATTATAATTAGGATTTTAAGAAGCTGCTTGCTGGAGTTGGGAAATGCAAATGCAGCAAGAAGTGCCAGAGCTGCCGAGTGTTCAGTGCTGGCAGCGTTTGCATTCTGGGCAGGAGCAGCCCATGGAGAGCAGGTTCTGCTCAGGGGAGGAGATTCAACCTATATGGCATCATATAGTTGGGAATGTGAATGGGAAACGTGGTCCCTGGTCCAACAGATTCAGCCATTCATGCCAAGCCAGAAAAAAGTCTTGATTTTTGGGGGGTTTTGTGCCTTTTAGGCAAGTCCAAGTGTTGTGTCCTTCCTTAAAATACTTGGCTGAGGAACATCTCGGCTCAGTCTGTGTTTTCCAGCATGGCCAGTGAGGAGCTGTGCACCAACTATAAATATTTTTGAGTACTTAGGAGCCTTTCTGACCTCTGTAAGTGCCACTCCAACAAAATGGGGTTTGCAAAATGGGTAGGATTGATGAGCTTTTGCTGTTGGCACAAGAGAAGGAACTGATAGAGGTAGGCTCAGAAAGCCAAACCCACTGTTAAATCAATATTTCAACACATGGAGATATTTTTGGCCCTCAAAGCACTAATTGTAAATGGTTAAGTTTTTTCACCCCTCCTCCTCTGAATTTTTTTTTGTCTAAAAAGTTGTCTTTTCCTCCTGAGTTTGGCAAATTTGGATCATCTCCTTTTTTCACTCTCTCTCCCTTTTCTCCCCCACTTGTTTATTCTCCAGTATCTATCTCAGCTTCTTACCAGGTCTAGTCAGTCATAACAAGCTGAACATGGCATGAATGTTCCCAGCCTCATTTTAACTAAATTAACTACATTTACAACCTCTGTGTCAGAGCTCTGGACAATGAAAGCTTGCCATGGAACACATGAAACAAAAATGAAATTAGCCAGTGGTAGGAAACTACAAACAGCTGAGGCATTCAATTGTTAGCCATTTGAAGGATTAACTTCTAAATCATGTAGAGCTCCCTTGGTACTTTAACTAGTTGGGCACTCAGGGGTATATAAAAGCACACTTTAAAGTAGAAATGTATTTCTTTACCTATAAAAAGGAGATTTACTGGCAAGTCTTGATATTATTAATACTGGATTTTTCTGCCATGGTCTCTAGTATTTAATCACACTTTCTTTAACTTTCTGTGTATCTTTTACTTTCTGTGTACGTTTTTCTGTTGGGCTCCCAATGAAAGACAGTGCAGATGAACTTGGTGTTGGGAGATAGATGACACTATTACCTGGAAATACACTTAACCAGCTGAAGTTGGTAAAAACTGCCTCCTGTGTGCAGTTGCTGTACCTGAATAACTTCCTCCTGTGGATATTTATCCATTAGATCTATAGAGTACTCCTCTGGTTTAAATATTTGTATCCAGTTATTCTTATACCAGTAATTATGGAGAATTCTCTGCACAGTCTCACTCTACTGAAAGCCAAGATACACGAGAACAGTAGTGAGTTGGTTTTTTGGTTTTTTTTTTTTTTTTTTTTTAATAAAAGTTGGTTAAAATAT